>PJRA01000030.1:126925-148560 GCA_016987375.1 Brachionus koreanus
TTTTACCCAGTCGAAACCAGTCCCCCATTTTTTGATGAAAGGGGTTTAAACATGCGCCCCGTATTGCAGAGACATTTTGAAGATTTTTCCACCCTCTGCTTGCATGACTAACACACAAACCACTCGGCTATACGGGCTGTTTTGCCGAACTATATTTTAAATAAATAAAAATAATGAAGAGACCATCTTAATTTTTAAAATAACAATCAAATGAATTTAAACAGTTTAATAAATAAGAATTCTTTTTATATTAATTAAAATTACTAAAATAAGTATTTCTATTTAGTGGATATTTACAAAATTCAATAGATGAAAACTAAAAAAAAATTTTCCTAACACATTTTTATTCTGATTCTTTTACGATTTGTTTTGGTTATCATATAAGACAAAAGAAGTCTGAACACCTTCCATGCTGGGAGCTTATGGAGGATTCTTGGGATACACTTTCCTGAGACATTGTCAAATGCTAGAGTATACAAAAGATTAAATTCAAAGCTATTAAATTAATGCATTAAGAACAAAAGATTGCGATGGCTTGGACATTTACTTAGAATGAAAGAATAATGAGTTCCAGGGCGACGTATGCTAGGAAGACCAACAATAACATGGAGGTCAACAATTACGAAAGAGTAGAGAAACATATGGAAAAGCAAGGGTAAAGGCAAGAGACCGACTTGAAAGGAAATCAAATTAATAACCTTCAAAGAGCTACACAACGAGTGAATAAGGAGAAAAAATTGTAATTTTGTTAATTAGAAATTGATGAAAATTTAGAAAAAAACATATCATCTAACGCAGAATAATTTATAATTCTAGTTTTATGTCTTTAGATGATAAGAATAAAAAATGTCATATTCAGAAGTGATAAATTTGGAGAACAATGAAATATGTTTGATTAATTAGTAAGAAGTATAACAAAATAGACAATTTTAATAAATTACTTGTGTAATGAATTTTTATGACTTAAATTGTAAACCGATTGAGATTTATTATACGAATTTAAATTAGAGCTTGTATTTGACGAAGAAGAAACTAGTAGTGATGAGGATAAATTTAAATTAGCGTCATTCAAAGATGCAACAACTTGGTTGTTGTTCGTTTCTCGATTTTTCGACGGCTTATCGCTAGCAAATTTAGACGCTAGTCGAGCAAGTTCAACTCTTTGAATTTCTCGTTCTTGTTCTTTTTTGAGCATTTCGTTCATACGCTGGCGATTCAATTCATCGCGTTGTCTACGCCTCTCTTCGACCGCATGTCTCTTTTCCATCTCTTTGCTCTTTAGCTCGTCCAATCGTTTCTTTCTTTCCAGCATCTGTTTTTCTCTTAGCTCTTGTTTTCGCTTCAAATTTTCCTCAATCTCTCGCTTTCTTTTCTCGATTTCGAGCTCTTGCCTCTCACGAAGCATACGTATTCGGTCTTCTTTCTCCTTTAGCTTAGCCTCCTTATTCGGAGTATTCTGCTGCTGCTGATTTTGCTGTACACACTGTGCTTCTTGACTCATTTCGTCAGTATGCATCGAATCGTTTATATTATTAGTCATTTTAGAACACTAATATTTTAACTGATTTTTTTTTATGTTGTCTATTGGCTTTCTTCTTCAAATGCTTGAGATCATCTAAAATTTCATCTAAATTTTAAGAGAAAAAATATGCTTGATTAGTCGCTATAATTAGTAGAATTTTTGCTTTCCAAAAGCGTCCTTATCTAAGCTCTTAATTAAAATAGCCTAAAACTTCGTTTGTTACTTTTGGTTTGGCAAAATAAAATTCTTCGTCTAAATAAGTTAAATGCTTGACTCAGTTGAATATTAAAAATACTTATGCAAACAAAATTATTTAAATTAAACTTGACATTTAAACTCGGAGCGCACCTTGGTCTCTGTTTCGTGTCTTTAAAAAACAAACCATCATCTTTAAGCCAAAAAAATATATATATATATCTATGATTTTGTATATTTATTTTCTTTAGGCATCAACTTGTTATAAAAAAATTAAACTTTTGAAAAAAAAATTTACTAGTCCTGCAAAAACAGATTTTAATTTTTATCTAACCTGACAATTAACAAGATAGTCACAAGCTTTTTTAGAATTAAATGTCTCAGCTTACAAGGTCATAACCCTAAGATGTTCACAACGAAAAGTCGCCGACACTTTTTTTGTCTGAATTTATTTTGTTTTTATTTTTAATATAATTCTATTTATATTTACTATAAATTAGTTTAGAATATTTTCTTTCTTTTTTAATGTAAAATGTTTTAAAGCTACAAACGGATTTTGAGAGCAATGCTGCTAAGCAAATTGTTTTTTTTTCTATTCATACTGAACTTATCTAGTTGAAATAGAATGATTGCTAAGTGGTTAACAATTTGATATATCTTAAACAGATCTCTAAATCGATCGTGCAATTAATTTGTTCAAAAAAAGTTTACAAAATGCAACAATGTGTACTCGGATGAATAAGCGTGTAAAAACACCTTAAGGGACAGTAAGCAGTTTTTATTTTTGCAGGCATAAATCGATATTTAGAGCATAATTTAAATAATTGGCATTCGACTAATTTCGCTCGAAATTTAAAGCTCAAAGAGCTTTTTATTTTGACTAAATATCAAGTTTCGTTTATCTATTCTAAAGAGCTGCACATGATCTAGAATCGAATATAGATAAAACTGAAAGTTTATACTTTTCATTAAGCTCGTGTGTGTACACCACAAATCGTCTTATCCGTCTCGGCTAATCCTTTAATTACCAATAGGTCGAGCTAAATAAACAAGTTTGTCCATTAATTAGATTATCTCAGTTTTTGATTTCTTGGATTGTTTAATATTTCTAATGGATATTCAAAAAAAAAACAATTAGTACCATAAACAAATATTACGCGACCACTTGTGCCTTAGCCTAATTTATTGATAATAAAAATCCAACTTACTTAAAAAAAAAACAAAATATATTAAAACAGCATTTGTTAGATCTTATGTAATCTAAAATTATAATAATTGCTCTAGAACAATTGTATTTCGTGTTCTTGATGTGTGTTTATGTTCTCATGGCTCATTTTTTATTCTTAACGACTCATAGCCAAATTCATAAAATTATCATTTAAAGCCGAGTCTAATTATCATTCTATGCGGTATCTGTTTGGACTACCTGTCATTCCATTCTCTCTAAATAATTTTAATAAAATATTTTCTAATTTTGAACACCCATATTTCTCTAACGCTATCTCTTATTTGATAATGCCTTTTTTTATGAAATAAATAAAAATAAATTCTCAAAAAAAAAAGAATTTTTCAAAATCTAATTATTTTTTTATGGTTTTCAAATTAATTCTGTCTTGCAATAGAAGCACTAACATGTCATAATTAAAAATTCCATTCAATTGTCAATAGTTTCATTTCAATCTTGGGCTAATTTTGATCTAGAATACAAATATTATCTTGACGTGAGATATTTTTTGGAATAGGTCATAAGAAAAATTGAAAAATTCACTGATTCAAACATTCCACAAAGAGTGGAATTTGAGAAAAAAAAATTAGAACATTTCAATAAGCTATTATAAATTTTTTTTGTGAAATGTTTCACTTATCATAATAGAATATTTTTAAATGTTTATTCGAAAAAAAAAAATTCATACAAATTCATTAAATTCATATAGCGAATAATAAGAATATTAGAGAATTTTTTATTCAAACTAATTAGCAATACTTAAAGGTTTCGTAAATATTTCTATAGATTACTCATAGCTTATAAAAAATTTTTGGAGAAAAAAACTTTCTTAAATAATTTTTATCTAAAACCGGCTAGGTCCTATTATTTTACGTTTTGAATTAATATCGATATTTAAACCGCTATGGCTCTATTTTATACATTTTACTTGTAAAAATTATAGAGCTGACCCTTTAGAGTTTAAATAAATTAAACATATGATTTAGCTCGAATAATTTTAGAAAATGAAAATTCATTAATTCCAAGACAAACTCCAAGTCGACTTGAAAACTCAAATATTTCTTTACCATCGATTAGCTTCTTTACTTAACTGTCCATTTTTTTTATTTAAAATATTTTTCAATGTCTCATATTGATGACATTTTTAAGTATCAATTATTTTATTAAACTAGATTGTAAAAATAAAAATTGGAATTAGCTCTAAATGAGAACATTAATTTAGTTGTAAAGACTAGAAATAGTTATTTAAGCAATTTTTTGGTCTGAATTGTCCTTGTTTTTTACTTGGAGGAAATATAAATTAATTTGAAATATAATTGTCCGTAAACAATTAATTATTATCTTTTCTATGTTTAGCTTTTTTTTGTTTAAAACTTGTAAAAATTAGAAATACAACTAGAGGTCGAAGCCTGAAAAATAGAAGCTCAATGAATATTAGGTTAGTTTAGGTCTAACTCAAGTTGTGCTTTATTCTCGCACTATTTATTTGGATTTTGCGCATATATAGGACAAATGTAAATGAATATTCTATGTATTTATGACCAATTGAACTAGAAAACTAGCCAATTTTCTTGACAGTGTCAAAGTATTGACTTAGTGTAAATAGCATTTTGCTCTGAAAATAAATGACTATTTGATTAAACCTAAAAACAAAAAAAAACTTTAATTTAAACTGTTCTCAAATTTAATTTCAACCATGTTACACAAATTAAGTTCTTAACCTAAAAAATATCATATCCAAAATTTGAAATTATTTGAACACAAAAAGTGCTATTTTGATTATTGTTGTTGTAAAAAAAAATCGACCAGTTTAGCTAGGATGAATATCAAATTTTAAATCGATAATTTGAATTACAAGATATTTTACTAATCGAGTCCTTTCATCTATTCATTTTTAACAAGAATTTTGTCACATAAATCAAATTCAATTATTTCTGAATTTTTTCTTACAATATGAACTAGTTTTTTTTTCGTAAATTGATTTAGACCGGAAGACTAGCGGGCGTTTTAATTTACCTCTGAAGATTTTAATCAAGCAAAAGACACAAAAACTGCTTTTATTTGATTAAGTTACTCCTTAGACTTGGAGATTTGTAAATTAAAGAAATTTTAATTGTCAATATTTATGAATTATTAGACAAGAAATCCTCAAATACACAACTAAATCTTGGTTGTTGTATTTTTCTAATTAAGAAAGATCAAAATTCCAATTTACCTTAGAGCTACTTGATTAAAGCTGACTCACTTTAAACAAAAAATTCTCTAAATTAGAAAAAATTAGCATAAACTTAAAACAATCTAAATAGATGATTTATTTTTAATAAAATTTTTTTACATAAAGATTTTTTTCTTGTTTCAAAATTCACTTATTCAAAAATTTGCCATCATCTTCTATTAAAAAAAAATAAAATATATTTAATAATTTGAAAACTAGGATTTTAGTAAACTTTATTTAAATATTATCATTTGCACACACACTTATGTCTAAGCCTTTTAAGTACGAATTAAAATTTAAGCTTCTAATGGTTATTATTTTTTTTCTTAAAATTTTATCGTATCTTTTTTTTTTCTTAATTTCACTATTTAATATAATGATATTTTTTTCATAAGTGACAAATAATAAATTTTACATATTTAATTAAATCACATGTAGTTTAAAATCCATCATGTCCTTTGTATACTTGGATCTTCCCATAAGAATAATTAAATAGATTAATTTGGTGGTCGCAAAAATTGAGCACATTATCACTTAATCTTAAGCCTAAATATATCAATTAAAATAAAAATATAAAAGAAAGACTTGACCCTAAAACCACTCGATTCTTATTTCAAATAGAAAATTTACTTTTATTTGAAAATAAATCCATTCTAAATAAATGATTTCAACTCTCACAATGAAGCCATTCATTGAGTGTTATTTCCAAACAAAGTATTCTAAATAAAGTACCGAAATGAGATTTTTTTTTGATTAATTAACTTTTTCAATTTTATGAAATTTAATTTGATTTATTGAAACTATCCTTAAGAAATATAGCTAGGGAAGATCAATTAAATATTTCTAATTTATGCTTGATTAGTTCATGTAATCTTTCAAACCAAGAAGAATGCAATATGTGATATTTGTTACAATAAAAAGTTATACCAGAGACTCTGTTTTAATTAAAATCAACTAACAAAAAAACGCAAATAATTAAAAGAATAATGAATTTTAAAAAAATTTCAAAAATTTCAAAAGTCTTTGATTTATTTTCTTTATTTTAAAAATACCATTTTGACAATTAATTAATTAAACTTATAATTTAAATTTCATATCTGTAAAATTTATATTAATCAATGTCTTGTTCAAATTTTACTTGGTAATTCATCGAGTAGTTAATAAAATTTTTTTCTAAACTTCTGGGATTTGTTTAGTTCTACCTGCACACTGAACGTTTTGTTTCGTATCTTTTTTATTTAAATGGGACTAAAAATAATTCGTTTTTCACATCAAAAATCGATAATGAAGCTGTCATTTAGATGTCAAAAATAGCTTTAATCGATAAATACCTCTCACATATCAAGACTTATATTCAATTTGTTTAACTATTTTGTTTTTTAACTTGATTTAGGGACATCTGCCGATTATTGATTTGTTAATTTTATTTTTAAATCAAATCCTTATTAGGAGAACAGTTGGATCGATTATTTTGAGTAAATCAAATAAGTCAACTATAGAATTTACCTTTAAACACTTCATTTGATATTAAATATCTAAATGCTTAATTAACAAAATTAAATGTGCTTTTTTAACGTGTTATTTAGACACGAACGAGCACTGAAGAGTATATTAAGTCCCTGTCTAGACGCCTCAAGCTAGCCGAATACTTAGAAGAAAACAATTAATAAAACTTGTGAAATTCAAAAACCTAAAAGCCAAATTTTAAACCTTAAATAAATTTTTAATGAAATTTTATTTCAAAACTTGTGGAAACTTTAAAATCAAAGTCTGATTTTAAGACGATAAAATCAATCAGATTAACTGAGATAATTATGCTTATTGTCATGACAACTTAATATGATAAGGAAATAAATTCTTAAGATTTTTATTAATAATTTGTTTTTTCTTAAATTAACTTTTCTTTATTTTTGTGAGTAAATAAAAATGCCTAAACCGTAAATTATAGTTGTAATGGATCAAGTATTTCAGCGAGGTCATGAAATGCACTTTTTTTTAAAGGAAAATTGTAAAATTTAGAAATATGGTGGCGTATAAATATCAAATATCCCTCCTGAGAATGCTCAATCGGCTTTATTTCATAGAGACCAATTATTTTGAATTTAATGCTCCATTTTAAGATATTAATTTTAGATTTTCCATTTCAATCTAAAAAAATTATAATTTATTTGAATAAACTTTTTATTAATTCTACTTATTTCTGTTCAAAAATCTTGCTTTTCAATTTAAATAAAAATTGTTAAAATAATATCATAAAAAAATTGATATGCTAAAATGACTTTTAATTACTTTCAATTTATTTCTACTTAGCTTTAGAAATTATATGTGTTTAATTAAAATTTTTTTTTTCCACATCGATTCAAAAAAAATGGACTATATGTTGAACAGAAACAAATCTAATATTTATATATAAAAAATATCTAAAACTAATCATTTTGATCAGAATATCAGACATACAATCAATTTAATCATTTGTATTAAATTTTGTTTTCTATTTTCGATCAAATAAAAAGAAATAATTATTTTTCTTTAATTCTAAATTCAAAACAAAAATACCTCAATTAAAAAAAAAACAAAAATTCCGTAAATCCGGAAATTTTAGACTAATTCTTGAAAAATTGATTTTTAAATTGAAATTGTTGAAATATGAAATACAGACTTATAAGGTTAAGACCAGATTCAATTAAAATGCAAAAATTACTCGACCAAAATAAAATTATTGACACATGAAGAACAAAAATTAAAAAATATCCAAAAATTTTTCATCTGAAATTGATTGTCTAGTAAAACAACTGGAATAGACATTCAATAATTTAGTCAAATAGTTTTATGTTAATCATGTGCCCGTTATAGATTTCTCTTTTTTTTTTTAAAAAAAGAATGAAATTATTTTATCAATAAATAAATAAGGAGTGATGATCAATTCGAAAAACGACAACAGTGATCATGTAGAGCAAAGGATAAAAAAAAACAATAAAAAGCGTATACAGCATCGGCTACATTGGCGTAATGAACACACCGCTAAAAACAAATATCAAAACCGCCTCTACAAGACATTCTGCCGACCAATAGTCACCTTTGGATGCGAGGCAATTAAGTTTAACCAAACTCACTTGAAAAAAACTAAAACAACAGATGGCAACTTGGTAAAGAAAATGTTTGGACTCTGCAAGAGATCAAGAACAACAAAACCGATGGCGGCCATTAATATGGAACCAATGAAGAGAATATTGGTAAAGAGAAAACTATCTTTCATAATGAGACTAGCAAACAACAAATTTACAAAAACACTAGTGAACAATATCCTAAATGAAACAAGAGATAAAGAAAATAGAACTAGCAAAAAATCCGTGATAAATGAAATGAAAATCATCCTAGAAGAAAAAGACAACATAAAAAATATGGCAGCCAAAGCAAGAGATAGGATAAAGCTTGAAAACAAGCTTAATAAAGAAGAAAGCAAATATGGAACGATGGAGTCAATTAGGTATCTTTTTAGAGAATCGAGTGAGAAAAACAGAAAAAGCCTAGAACTACTACTCAAATCATATTAAAATAGATTTTATTTTACTATATTTAATTTTATATTTTTTTTAATTTTATTTTCCTTTATTTTTAACATCGCCCATTAGGTGTTTTCTGAATAATAATAAAAATAAATATATACTAAAAAATTAATACTAAACTTTGTATTTATTCAAAATAAATTCGTATTCAATTTTAGGTAAATCGATTAGCTTATTTATATACCAAATTTGTTTACAGTAAAATCCTGCCTGGGTTTATTATTTTTATTTTTTAACTTATTTGACCTTATGTTGAATGATTTTCTTTACACACTAATTAAATCTGAAGAGTAAAAAATCATAAATATGTTTGAATTAAAATTGATGAATTAGGAAAAATCATTTTAGGCGGTAATAAATAAACAACTTATACTTATTGATTGATGATTGATTGAAATACTGTATTCACATTTTGAAATTATTTAATTTATTTTTTTTTCAAATTCAAAAAAGAAAAAATTTAATTATTAAAAATAGAAAAAAAATATTTAACCATTTTTTTTGATGTCGTTGCTTGTATATATCCATTGATCCACTTGAACGCTCTTTATCACACCATCTCCCTCTTCAGCCTTCTCATCCTCCACTGACACTACCGATTCACCGGGCTCTCCGTAAGGTTCAGACCAAATAAGTTAGGTTTGGACGAATAGCGAAGTTCGCTTTTTCTCGTCAATCGAGGTGAATGCTTAATTCACACCACCTTTTTCTATTGCGGTGTTCAACAAAGAATTCCCAGTGCCTAAATCCCTTTTTAGAAAACTTGAACGAATTGAGGAAGGATGGATTGAGAATTTGGCCAAATAAGAGGTCTGCTCGTACCCATTTCCATAGGTCCAAAATAGCTTCGAGCAATCCAGACTAGTACCAATGGTAATGGCCAATCTTCTAAGAGCTAAACAGAACTTTTTCAATATACAAGTCCACCACAAATCAAAGTTCGTTACAACTTTCGATTACGGTGGAAACTTGTACCAATTTAATAGAATGCCCTTTGAGTTAAGCATAGCACCCTATGTACAACAGTTGCTCTTAAATTGTGTATTGAGGTTCATCAAAAGATATACCCAGTACACGTACGGGCATTTGGACGACCACATAATCGCACACCGAAACTAAAACCTTATCAAGGTTTTAACCGGTGTTCTTAGAGCCAAATTAAGAAATGCAACTTGGGTGCTAAATTCGTCTAAATCAGTATTTAAAACGGTTGAGATAATAAGTTTCCTAGATAAAATTCTTTTTAATGAGGCAGCGGCTCCGGTTCTGCCATTCGTCATTCACCTGGGCAATCAAGCAGTCATCGGGCTATGGAAAAGATTGAAGGCCAAATGGACCAGGTTCTTCTCAACAGACGAAGACTCAATGCACAAGTGCTTGTCTCTGATCCTCCTTATAAACCATTATAAAACCAAATTCAACATCAGAACTCAACATCAAAATATTTCTTTTTTCCGCTGCATTAAGCAGTCGAAACTTTTCCTAAAATTTTTAAATAAAAACTGATTGATTGAAAAAATGTATTCACATTTGAAATTATTTAATTTATTTTTTTTCAAGTTCAAAAAAGAAAAAATTTAGTTATCTTAAAATAGAAAAAAAATTATTTAACCATTTTTTTTTGATGTCGTTGCTTGTATATATCCATTGATCCAGTTGGACGCTCTAAATCTTCATCACGTTTAACTTCATTGCGATTCGAAACGTAATTTTTATAATATGTTTGAAAATCACTTGGAATATTAAGTGTTTGAAAATGATTCAAAAATTCATCAATAGACACATAAGGTCCATGAAAACTACTTGGTGGAGGTAGACGCTTAATAGTTTCAGCAAAAATAGACGGAAACAAAAATATTCCTCCTCCTGGTACAGGTTGTAAAGCAGTTATATTCTCTCGACTTTGCTTAAATGGATACATTTTTGACACATCTGGTTCTGGATATCTTGGTCGTGTTACTATTGAACCAGCGAATGGATTTGCACTCAAGCATGTTTCCAATATCCGATTCGAAACCACATCTTCTTTCGAAAATCCTTTTTCTTTTGTTACCGGCTTAGCTACCGTTGAATTAGTTGATGCTAAATTGCTAGTCAGTGATTCACTGGGTTTATTAGCTGATGTTGAATTAGCTGTGTAATTATTATTCAAATCTTTATAGCCTATTGACTTCAATTCAATTCTTGAGCATGGATACAAATTCATAAACTTAAATCGATCTATAAGCAATTTTGTGTCTCTGGTGTCCAAATTTGATGATTCCTCATCGTTCAAAGATAAGCGAGCTTTCTCAACATTTATTATGTTTTCATATTTGCCAACATAATTTTCAAATTGCAGCCATTCAGTCCATATATCACTTAAAACAAAAAAACAATTAAAAATTTCAATTCTTATTCCATTCCGGACACAGAGACATAAACAAATAGAATTGAGAGTCTCTGGAACATTTCCAAGCATAAATTTAAAGATATGTGAAGTTGCTACAGATCATAAATTCAAATCTATTTGGACGAGTTTGCGTGATGATTTACTAATGTCGCCAATGGTTATAGAATTAGATCTTATTAACTTATCTTGAAATCTATTGTACATTTTTATATACCAGTAGTGTAATTGGTAATCGATTCCAATCGATTGGGAAAATTCGACAGTTCAAAAATCGTCAATTTTTTTAGTCGATAAATATCAACAAAAACCGAAAAAGTCACCAATTTTAAGAACTATCAACATTTTTTTAACACTAATAATAATAATAAAAATAATAATAATAGTTAATATTCTAGGGTTAATTTAGTTTAAATAAATTAACAAAGCAGAACGACTAACGTAGTCCCGCTATTGTAGACTTTTCAATTTTTTAAAGTTTATTTCTACCGACATTTTTGATTGATTTGGTTAATAAAAATTTAGCTATTATCAAAATCTTTATCGCATTCGGAACAAAAAATTTCATATCTTATTTTTTATTTTGTGTTTTCTTTGTAAGACCTAAGTTCCTGAAGAACTAAAATAAAAATTAAAATTAAATTTATTTCACAAATTTGGGGCAAAAGAGTTAAATACCGGGTAATTCGGTCAAAAGGGTTATTCTTGGATTAACAGGGTGCATTTTAGAATAAAGTGGTGAAATCCTTTTTAACCCTTTACCTCAGGAATTCTCTCCATTAAAGATCAACAGCTTTTTGATTGATAGATGCTAATTATTTTTTTAATTTGATCCTTAAATTAAGATGAGTTTGCAGTCAATTAGGTTGACTGAAATCCAACATTTTCGTGGAAAATATACCCAAAATCAAAAACTAATCAAAATTAATTGCTTCAGGAATTCTTTGGAGATTAAAATTACAGATTACCTAAAGATTATCCCCCGATTTAGATATTAAATAATTGCCCCATGTTAAAATATGACATTCAATTTTTAATCAATATCTTTAAACTATTCAATTGCTAGTAATTTTCTCCTATATGTTTCTGAGAGAAAGAAATTCAATTGACAAAATCTTTATTTTTTTTATTTTAGGAAAAAATGCTAAAATTTTGTATACATTTTTTATTTTATTTTTCCTAAATTTATTATTTTTAAATTTTTTTAGCTTGGATTGATCACCCAGCCCAAAAAATCCGTCTCACAGAGTAAATCATCCAATAACAGATCTTGTAAAGTCATACAAAATAGCCCTGCAAATAAGTGAGGGCTTATTTGTAAAGGAATTCAGAGACCAACATCAATATTTTAATAAAAAAAAAACACAAAACTCAAAAAAGAAAAAATAAAATTTCATCTGTTTTAATCTAAATATTAGTATCTTTTTTAAAATTTAATTATAATATTTTTTTTTCTTATTCAAATTCACATTCTTCGGAACAACCTTGAGATTTCTCTCTTTAATTGATTTTTTAGATGTATGATAATTTATTTTATTTATTTATTTTAGGAAACACCTTTTGGGTGATGTAAAAAAAGGGTTTATTATAAATAAATTTAAATAATTTAAAGAGGATTATTTAAAATTCACATGCTTCTGATTTGAATATTTTAATTTGGATAATCTAAGTTACAAAGTTAGAATGAATATCACTGTCTTATCTTATTTTCTTATTTTTAGTTGCTGGACGTCCAATACCATTATTAAAAGTTTAAAGATTTACCCCGTTTTTTCCTTAGATATTTTTCCTTCTCTTAGAGTATTTTCAAATAAATTTCTACTTGTATCATTTTCTAAAATAAAACCTTAATTAATTAACTACTTTTAAAAGTAAAATTTTCACCATTTATATGTTTTGCTAGTTCAATAAAAGAAAGAATATAATCTGGAATATGATCGAATTTAGCTGATCCAAGCTGGAATATTTTGTATGCAATGTTTTTGTCTTTGGTACAAAAATATTCCATGAAAGCAGCAGCCACATAGACATGATATGAAATACGAGTATCTTCACGAGCTTTTTTGAATATTTGTCTTGCTGATCGAATGCCTTCGATTCTTCGCAAAAACCGCATATATTGTATATAGCATAGTGAAGGATCAACTTCTTTTATTTCTAAAAATTTCTCGTATATTTCTTTACACTTGGAATAATTTAATCGACTCTTAGAAAAACGATTAAAAACAAATTTTGTTTTATTTATGATTTACTTCTTCAAAATCACAATAGGCAAAGTAGATTAGAGGGTTTTTTCTCATAAAACCACTGATGGCTCTTTCGTAAATGTTGATAGCTTCATTAGCATAAAATTTGGACAATACTGCATCACTTTTTTCTTCCATTAGAGTGCTAGTATTTTGTAAATAACTGGTAGATTCAAAATAAATATCTGGATGGTTGGACAACGATAACAAACATTGCTCATAAGCATACATAACTCTTTTAGCCACAATAGCTAAGTCATCAGTTTTAAGCGGGTTGCTCTTTTCCCATTCGATGTACTTTTTCCAATAGGACTTCTGCTTCATTTCTTCAACAGTTCCTTGTGGTGGAAAACAAGGCGAATTTCGGTCCAAATGCCTAGTTACATTCTCATATTCTTTAGAAATTTTTCTTACTGTCATAAACTCTCGACTGCGGTCATCGATCATTCTCTTGGCTATCAAAGGATTTATTTGCTTTAATAAAATTTAGAAAAAAAAAAAAAAATTTTTTTAATTTTTTTACATTCTCAAAAGCGCAATAGTCTTTCCAAAATTGGTCAACATTTATCATTGGATTCATCACACCTTTTTGATATACCTTTCGTATAGCCATTATTTTTTGATTTTCAGCAAATGATCCTGCAGCTTCGCTTAATAAATTTTAAAATAAAAATTCACAACAAAATTTTTTCTTTTCAATTTACACTGATTTCAAAAAACTAACATAGTCATTCCATATGCTATATGAATTAACGTCAAGTCCAATTTTTTCCAATGCAAAATTGTAAGCTTGTGCTGTTTTTTCTCTAAAATGTAACATCAATTAAACATTTGAAAAATTAACTGATGAAAAAAAAACTTGAAATTTGGCAGTTTTGATTTAATATCACGAACATAGTTTAAATAGGTCCGCCACAAATCAACATTTAAAACTTTAATCACACATCTTTGAAAAAGATTTTCAACTTGTTCAAAATTTCGTGCCTTTAGCTCTTGTTCAACATAGATTCGCCAGAAACGGCCACAAGTTGGATAGTCTGATACAAGTTGTTCGAAAAAATCCCGAGAATCGGCAATTTTTTTCTCTTGAGCAGCTTTAATGGACAAATTTAGTGCATCCATTTTAGAGAATTGTCATTAGGATCTTCAAATTCTTCAATTTTAATAATAAAAATTATTCAAAAATTTTCAACTTTTATCTGCAATTTAATTAAAATATTTAAAAACGCTTAAAATATTTATAAAGCAAAATTTAGTTAATATATTTTGCAAATAAATATTTTTTGAAATTTTTTTTATTTGAAAACAAAAAATGTCTGACTGTGATGATATTATGGAAGATGATTATGACCCAAACGAGTTAGTCTACTCGTCAGAATCAGCTTCGGAGCCCGATGTAGATCTCGAAAATCAGTATTACAATTCAAAGGCTTTAAAAGAAGACGACCCAAATGCTGCATTGGAGAGTTTTGCCCGCGTTCTTGAACTTGAACAGGAAAAAGGTGAATGGGGTTTTAGAGCTCTCAAACAAATGATTAAACTTAATTTTAAACTGGTAGGCTTTTTCAAAAATATGTTTCTAGTAAGATTTTATTTCTAATTATTTTTAAGGGAAAATTTAATGATATGATGAAAAGATACAAAGAGCTATTGACTTATATCAAAAGCGCTGTTGTGCGTAATTATTCAGAGCGATCGATCAATTCTATTCTTGATTATATATCGACTTCAAAACAGGTAAGTCTTTTTTTTATTTAATCAAGATTAGGCTAGCATTATGATATTTAAAATTTAATTGGGGGAAGTGAAAGCAACTTTTAAGGAATTACCTTTTTAAATTACCAACTTCTAAGGAGCAAAGCAATTTTGAAATTTTTTTGATAAAATCTATAAAAAATTTTAAAAATTGTAAAAATATTTTAAATTGATTATTTTTGTTCAAAAATTTGCATTGCTCCAGAAACAAATTTATCTCAAATTCGCAGTACTTTTTTGATGCTAATTTTTTTTTTAATAATTAAATATTTTTTAATAACGACAAATTCAAATTTTTATAATCACAAAAAAATATACAAAAATCTTTCAAATTTTATTCAATAAATAAAAACAAAATTTTGCATTCAACATGAACTAGCAATAAATTAACAACAACGTTAAATAAATTGTAAAAATAAATAAATTTAATAAATTGATAAATTTTTAAATTAAAATCATATTCAAATAAATATTTAATTCAAAAATGAAAATTTCATAGTCTTTTTAAAATCATTGTTTGTTTAAAATTTATTTTATTTATACTTTTAAAGATGAATCTGTTACAAGAATTTTATGAAACTACATTACTGGCTCTGAAAGAGACAAAAAACGATCGTCTTTGGTTCAAAACCAAGCTAAAACTTGGTAAACTGTATTATGATAATGAAGAATATATCAAGCTTTCCAGAGTTCTCAAGGAACTCCACAAATCTTGTCAAGTATTAAAATTTTTCTTGTTAAAATAGTTTGTCTAGAGATTTTTATGTAAAGACAGATGACGGTGAGGATGATTTAAAAAAAGGAACTCAGTTATTAGAAGTGTATGCACTTGAAATACAAATGTACACAGCTCAAAAAAATCATAAAAAGCAAAAAGAATTATATGAACAGTCTCTTCATATAAAATCTGCAATTCCGCATCCGTTAATCATGGGTGTAATTAGAGAATGTGGTGGAAAAATGCATCTCAGAGAACAAGAATACGAAGAAGCCCATACTGATTTTTTCGAGGCTTTCAAAAACTATGACGAATCGGGCAGTCCCCGGCGAACTACTTGTCTCAAGTATTTGGTATTGGCCAACATGCTCATGAAGTCGGCCATTAATCCCTTTGACTCACAAGAAGCAAAACCGTACAAAAATGACCCCGAAATTTTAGCCATAACCAATTTAGTCAGGTAAAAAAGTTCACATGAAAGAAAAAAATAATTTTTTTATTAAAGTGCTTATCAAAATAATGATATCAATGAGTTTGAGCTCATTTTAAAGCAAAACCAAAGCATTATGGAAGATACTTTTATCAGAGAACATATTGAAGACTTGCTAAGGAATATAAGAACTCAAGTCTTGATTAAATTGATCAAACCTTATACCAAAATTCACATACCATTCATAGCTAAAGTAAAAAAGAATCGATTTTTAAAAAAATTTAAAAAAAAACAAAATTTAAAAGGAACTAAACATTGATGCAGAAGAAGTTGAGGACTTGTTAATTGTTTGCATTTTGGACAAGTAATATTTGCATTCAAGGTTTGAAATTGCTATTTTTCTAAATAATTTATTTTTCAGCACAATAAAAGGCCGAATAGATCAAGTAAATCAAGTATTGGAATTGGAAAAAAATGCACAAAGTGACGACTCGCGCTATACAGCATTGCAAAAGTGGTGTGAACAACTCTCTAATTTGAATAATTCTATTGCGACAAAAATAGCTGTGTGATTAATTTCTAGTTTATTGACATTTTAATTTATTGTAAAACTCAAAAGAATTTATTTTCGAAAATTTCTTTTTTTTTTTTTTATTTTTACTATGTCAAAAAATTTTACAATCTAAAAAAAAATCTTAAAAAAAAATTAAGTGTTTGTTGCCGAGGGTTTTCAAACTCATTTGTTTGTAATTGGCTCTTGAAAATTGAGTTAAACTGAATCAGCTTCCCAGTTATTATACAACCCAAAATTTTCTAAAGAAAATTTAACTTAGCTAAAAGATTTTTTTAATGATTTGTTGTTTTTTGTTTTTTATTGTATTGGCGGAAATTTAAATTCTTCAAAAAAATGAAAATTAGGCCAAAAAAATTTTGAAAAAATCTTTAGTTACTATTCTACCGTCTTAAATATTTTAAATTAAATCAAAACATTTGACATTATTTTGATTTTGGGTATTTATTAGGCTACTAATCTCGGTTTAACCTGTACATAACAAATCTATTCAAATAAACAACTTATCGTTTATTCTAGCCTTACAGAGACTAAGTAGAAATTTTTTTTTGTCTTAATTTAATAAATATCATGTCAATTTCAAATTTTGTTTGGCCGAGCATCGGTTTAAATTTTATACCTTTTCTAATAACTAATATTTATTTCACTTGGAAACGAAATGTTTTTTTTTTAAACAAATATTTTGGTTAAAAATCAAAAGCTAGATTAGGAATTATTTTGAGAATAAATATACTTTTTGAAAGAATCTTTTTGAAAAAAAAAGCTAAGAATTTGTAAATTTTTTGAGTGTTTTGTTTGTTGACGCTTATGTTACAAAAATATAAACGCTAAGATTTAAGATCAATTTGAAATTTGAAAAAGAGATTTTTCTCAAAATCTGATTGAAATTTTTTAAAAAAAATGTCAATTAAGTTTCATAATTTTACCTGGATATTTTCTTATTCATGTTTAAAATTCTTAATTAAATTATTTGGCTGAAAAGCAAGATTTTTTTTTTTAAATCTGTCAAAATATTAATAGAAAAATTAACGACATGCTTAGAATAAAAATTTTGAACTCATTTTCTTAAGAATAAAGTGTTATTCCAATTTAGACTTTGAAAAATAGTAAACATTACCTGAAACAAAAAAAAAACGAATATTCTAAGATAATTATTTTATTTTTGCTGGGTCAGTTTGAAACCTTTCAGAATAGATAAGTTTTATGAACAATGGTAAATTAGCTTATAAGCTTTCGAGAAAAGGCTTATTTAAATAATTATGTATTTTTTTTTTGAAAAAAAAATTTCAATATAGAAGGCTTTTTTATTTTTCTCAAATTTGCACTAGGCTAGTTTAATTTTTAAATTGAGTTAAACAATAAATTAAAAGATGAAACAATAATTCTCATATTATATTATTTTTAAAATTAATAGACGTCAATCATTTTTACGAAAATACAAATTTCAAACCAGATCACTTAAAAATATCTTTTAAAAATTAAAACTTCACTTAAAAAGTTTGTTTTTATTTTGTTTTTTTTTTTTTTTTTTTTTATAGGAGTACAATTTTTAAGCTATTTTCAAATTTTCTAAAATTTATGATACAAAAACTGAGAATCTTCAAGTTGGAAAAAAAATAATTTTGTTGTTAATCAAATAATATTTATTTAAATTAAAACATGAAAAAATTAAAGTGGCTTTTGTTCTGGATTTAAATATCAAATTTTAATGTTATTCTGCTGATTACGCCTAGAGCAAAATTTCTCCTGATCTCTCTAGGCTAGTTACCAAAAAACTAAAAAAAAATCTAAAAGTAAAAAAAGGCATATTTCCTAGCCATCATAGTATAGTAGTAGCATTCAAAGTTGAGATACTTTTTCAAGAAAGACCTTTGGCGATTCAGAATGGAACCGAATCGAAAAACAACAATAGTTTTTTTTAAATTATTGATTTTTTTTCTGTTAGGTAATTGGTAAAGCATAATTTATAAATTTTAAAAGCATATAAGTAATAATTCCTAGAAAATCTCAATGACATAAATAATGAGAATTAAAATTTAAAACAGTTCGTTAGTATTTCTCGTTTTTTGTTGTTTTGTTTTACTATTATTTTAACTATTATGTAACACATTTGAATTTGAGCTGGGACTTAATTTTGTATTTGTTTCGATACTTAATACACAAATTTTACAACAACAGAAAAATTTTAAAATTTGTTTTCGGAGTGTCAGGTAAACAGTTACAAGTTTTTTAAAGCATCATGGTATCCACCATTATCTCACTATATGTGGAAATTTTCCCAACTGAGGAGGAAATAAAAAAAATTTTAAATCAAAGAAGAAAAAGTTCAATAAGTGATTCTTATTACTAAAAATAAAATTTAACAAAAAAATTAAAATTAAATTTTTCTAATGAAATAATTTTTTTAAATTTTGAAGAAGTTCAAAAGAACAAAAGTACCCATAATTCACTCTTATTAAGATGGTTTTGTTCAACAAATATTCAAGTTTTTCTACAAATTAATTATTTTTAAACAATAAAAGGGTCATTACTTGTTGCTTAACCGGTTTCGCATTATTGTTTTTGTTTTTTTTAGAATTGAATAAAAAAGAATAAATATGTCTAATATAAAATTTTAAATTAACTCAGTACAAAAAATTAACAAAGAAAAAAAATAGATCAAGCAGACTAGATTGAAAAATTGGCAGGATGAGCGGTCCCGGACCTGTGACTAGCATTCCGAATACATCTCAAAGACAGACAGAGACTTCTAATCGCTCAAAGTACGCTTTGTTTTTCTAATTTTTTTTCAGAATAGAACTTAGAGTATTTTTTTATTCACAGCATACCTACACAGCTCATTATATGGGGTATGGTTGGATTCATACTCGTCGAGTTGATCGCTATTCTATGCCTCATACGCTACTGTTGTCGAGCTAGATATGTCAAGAAAAGAAAATTCAAAGAAGTAATAAAAAAATATTTTTTTTTGTCATTTTTTATGAACACCTATTTACCTGTAATGTTTGGGCTGAATAAAATTTTTTTCTTTAACAAGCGAGAAATAATTTTGTCCAACCAAGCCGACTTGTACTATGCAGAAGGCGGCAAGTCGGCCTATGCGGACATGAAGAGCGAGCCTCTGGACAACACAGTGATGGTCGACGATGTGCACTCTGTCTACTCTACATCTAAGCCCAAGCTTTCCACGTTTGAGCTGCACTTGAACATTGAAAAGCCGAAACCAAGGCCAGAACAGCAGTACACCATGCGCTACTCGACCACAGCCTCTAAGCCAATCGAGCAAACCACTTATTCCTACAACGGCACGCTTAATCGTCCCGTATTCGAGATAATGAGCCATGCGGACCAGAGACCCGCCACACCAATCAAATATGAAACGGTCAAGGAGTTCGGACTGGACAAGTCGAATAGAGACATTAGCAAAAAATACACCGGATCACTCACCCAGCCCATCGGGAGGGTTAATTTTGCATATGAGAAAAATTTTTTCGACAGTGGTGAACGAGTAGATTGGCAAACAACCAACGAAATAAAGACTGTAGACTGGGACGGACTGAGAAAAATAACCAACTCGGACAATGACTGGAACTATGAGTCCAGATATGACTGGAAACAAGAATTTAACTATTCTAGTTTAAATGACAGCTATTTAAATGCTTATGAAAGATTGCTAGCTTCGAACATTAGAACCAAGGCATTGTCGGAAAAGCCTGCTGAATTTAACAAAATAAATGAACACGATCTAACAGAGACTAATTTTGTCAAACGAGTTATTAAAGATCCTGATACAAATGAAATTTTAGCTGTACGAAAGGAAAGAAGTCCTGATAGATCAAATGTTAGTATCATAGATGTTAAATACGAAGACAAAGAGGCGGTCGATGAGCCCAAGTTTCCGCCTCCTCTTCAATTTCAACAATCTGCTAAAAGAGAATCTATTGAGACCAAAGAGACCCGATCACGATTCAGCTCATTGAACAAGAAGCATGAGAGCGAGGCATTTTTGTCTTCGCATGAAATCAACATTCAGCCCGATGCCATTAGCATTGGCACCAATAATCAATTGGATTCGCCAGATGACATCAATGATTATATTAAGAAATTGGAGCAGCTTGAGCCCGATGTGGAAAAAATAAATTTTAGTGATTTGAACAAGAATTTTTTGAATGAAAGCCAAGTAAATGAGAGCAATGATTTGATTGAAACGGACCGAGAAACAGGAATACCGATTCCGCCTCCGCTACCGGACTCTAGTCCAATCATTGTGAGAAAAAAAGTTAGCGAGGAGGACAGGCAATCAGTCGCCAGTTCAATGAATAAGAGCTCAGCTCATTTATACTAATGAATTGTTTAGAATAGAAATTAATTAATGAATTAATCAACGAATTTTTTATTTTAGAAATTAAAAGATTTTATTTATTTAATAAACAATTTTGAATATTTCAATTTTTTTTTTTTCACTTGATTCTTTTATTCTAAGATTTTAGGTTAAGAGCACTTTTATATCTAATAAGTCCGTATTTGACAAACAATATTATTATTTTTTTTAAATAATAAAACTTCACATAATAAATTATATTATGTATTATTGTCGTGTGTTTCAACAATTGTTTAGTAGTCTTTTTTTCTTTTCAGGTATCCAAGAAAACAAATCACTTTAAGAAATTTGATTTTTAAATAGTAAAATTTCAAGGAGTTATTTAACAAACTTGTTGTTTAAATTTTTAAAAAACATATAAGTGTTTGTGTATGGTCAAATTAGTCAGATTTCTGTCTTTTAAAATTTGGAAATATTTTTAT
>PJRA01000030.1:150080-184968 GCA_016987375.1 Brachionus koreanus
TTGTTCTCAAAAATTCCAGAAAAATATAAAATTGGTTAAAAGATATTTCAATATATTAGAAAAGATAAACAGATAATCCATCAAATGATTAAATATTATAAAATAATGCATATTGAATTTTATTCTTTTTTGATTTTTTAGAAATAAAACATTTTACTGCTTTGGCTTTTTTTATTCAAATTTTTGCTAAAAAATGTCAAAGAGAAAAAAAAACTTGCCAATTCTTTAAATTGTTTCTTGAGTGATTTTTCTTTTCTTAACAAATTTATATTTTATTTTTTTTAGTGATGATACAACAGTATTTGAAAAAGAATGATAGCAAAATAATAACTTTAATAATTATAAATTACACAAATTATTAGCACAAATATACATGATCTAGGTAAACTTTTTATATTTTTTGTGAAAATATTCGAATAAGACGAATAAATGATATAAGTGTTACATTTTTAAAAGAAATAATTAATTAAAAAATTTTCATCAGAAATCAAGATAAATAACTTGATAAGTTGTAAATTTTCAATCTAAAAGAATATTAGCTATTATTTCCTAAATTTTTTTTTACATTTCATTATTTTTAAGTTCAAAATTAAACATTTTACAAAAAGAAAAAAATTTTAGTTGGACATAAATTTCTCTTTTTCTATGTATAGTTTGTTTTTACTTATAGGGAATTTAGTCGTCTTGAGAGAATAAGATATATATACATATATATATATATATATATAATTTGTAAAAAATCTATTTCTAAATAAATAAATAAATGGCACCAAAGAAGATGAAGGACTAGAAGAGCAGGAGGAGAATAATCAAGATCAAACAGCTCCTCCAAATCATCAGCCAACTTCCGTCGCAGTCTTTAATAAAGAATTTAATATAGAAATTGAAAAAGACATTTACACCTTCCTTAAGAAAATATCCGAGACCCTTCTTTTCTAGGATGCTTCTAGCAGAAATCTTAGAATAAGGGGCTACCTTAATTATTATCTCAGCTATGCCTGGAAAGTAGCCCCACTTGTTAACGCCTTCTTGAAGATGACCTCAATCACTCGACGAGAGCACATCTCTATTATTCTTAAATTTGAAACTCTGCATTTAAGGAATAGGAGACCTGTGCTAAATTATTAGTTAGGAAAAAACAACAGATATGAAAAATTCAAAAGAAGAATTTTTTTTGTAAAATATTACAATTTATCATACTTTTTTACATATCACAGTTTTAAGTCTAAGTCACAAAAATTTAGTCAAAGTTATGACTTAAAAAGAAAAAAAAAATTTTAAGTCTTTGACTTGACTTGACTTAAGACTTGTGACTTAAAAACAAGTCTGCATTTTATCATTTTTTGCTTATAAATTTATCAATTTTAATTAGTTTGATTAACAAAAATTTTTTATAACAGAAATTAAGAAATTAGATTTTATTTAACATTATTTTGTAAAAACATTAGTATAAAAAGTCCTAAACAAGTAAACATTTCAATACCATCTTGATCTCCAACCACCACCATATCCATAGCGACGGCCATAACCATATCCCCAACCTCTACCGTATCCCCAGCCTCGACCATATCCGAAGCCTCTTCCATAACCATAGCCACCAAAATAGTATCTTACTTTTCTTGTTTCTTCAACATTAATTAGCAACAAACCAAATAAATTTACATCTTTGCTATCACCAAGCAAATTTTGTTGAACACCAATTTTAAGTAATTCTTTAACATTATTAATCAAACTTAAAAATCTTGTAAAACATTCTCCATTTGTAACTCGAATACCAAAATTGGTATCACTCAATGAATAATACAAACTTAAATTAACAGCTACTCCATTTGCCATAATACTATTTGTTAAATAAACAGGCAAGTCAAGCACTCTTGGATAAAGACTAATTTCGGCTAGTTCTGGACTTGAAACATTAAAATTGTTTACCACACTCATTCCAAATATCTGGATTGGTAAGACAGTCAAATTTACAATATTGGATACGGCATCACATTCAACACGATCAGTTCCATATTGACAACTCAAAACACTTTGTGAGAAAGAGCAATTAACTGCAGTGTCATTAGATACTGAATTTGTTGGTAAGCCAACATTTAATCCAACTAGTAAGCTTAAAAGAGTAGCTGTTAACAAAATTTTCATTTTATTTCCAAGTGCTTTATTATTTTATTTTCAAAAAAAAAACTATTATTTTATAATTGTCGAAACAATAGCTCGATTAAAATAGAATAGAGCTGATCTTTTTTAAAATTATTCACTTACTATGATTTT
Source organism: Brachionus koreanus (assembly GCA_016987375.1). Taxonomy (NCBI): domain Eukaryota; kingdom Metazoa; phylum Rotifera; class Eurotatoria; order Ploima; family Brachionidae; genus Brachionus; species Brachionus koreanus. The sequence goes on from PJRA01000030.1 coordinate 152,355, forward strand.
TAAATCTAAATAAAAAAATCACGCATTTATTTTGTGTAATAGTTGAAAAGAAAAAGTTTCAGTTTTTGTTTGATTAAAAAAATTAAATTTAGATGATTTTTTAAAACAAATTATTCTAGTCGTTGTTTTTTGTATATTTTTAAAACTTTGTAATTCAAGCAGATTTTTGTCTTATAAAATTATTTTTTATTTAAAATTAAAGTTAAACATAAAATTATAGTGATACTGAAAAAAATTAAGCAAAAAAGAATTTAGATAAAGTTTTTTTATAAAATTCATAGCGGACACATTCAGAGTTGTTTAACAAGTCTTAAAACAAAATTTGGAAAAAATTTTAAGGTCAAAGTTATGTCTTTTGTACAAGTCTGGACAGATTTTATGTTGATAAAATTATTAAAGCTATTAGTTGTTAAAATTTTGCAACTTATCAAAACGAATTTAAGATGATCATAAACTTTAATTGACCAAATATTTACAAATTTAATCAAAATTAAATTCAAATTAAATAATCATTTATTTAGTGTAATCAAGGGCTCTTTAGAAGGCCTAAGTCAGTCAGCCCAAATAACAAAAAAAGTGATAAGTAATATTTTTCAGACATCAATTTATTTTTACATTTTATTGAATTTAAACTCAGATAATATGTATAAAAGCCTTGATATCCCTTAACATAACTCTTTTGTGAATTGGGAGGTTATTTTATCAGTTCAATCAGTATTATACTCAAAATAATTCTTAGAATTCACTTCATTTTTTTCATGGAAAATTAAAAATTTTTTTTTTATAAATTAAAATTTATAAAGTTTAAAATTGTTTAAAATTGGATAGCTATAAATTTTTTTCAAAATTAAGAGCTTCTCTTTTTTTAAATATTTTCTTTTAGAAAACAATGGTTGTTTGTTTTTTAGATTCCTCCTTTTTTCAATTTGCTCTTGGTTATTAAAAAGCCGTTTTCTTTAGAAATGAGCTATTAAGTGAGAAATATGATATTAATCAGAAGGAGAATTATATGGCCTTTATGCTGAATGAGAAAGAAGTTTGATGCCTTCAAGCTCTTTTGTTTTTACCATTGTTTTTCTAGCTTTATGATTGATTTGATTTATCGTTAAGAAACAAACCGAGCCTTCGATTGACCAAAATGAATATTTTTTTTAAGAGAAGCATAAAGTATTCAGATAATAGCATTACCGTCTGTGAAAATTCCACACACATTCCAAACATACAAAATCATTGGTAACATTGAAAATTAAAATAATTTTGTAGTAGTAAATATATTTTTTATTACTAAAATAAAACTTTTAGCCACTAATAAAAATAAATTAACTCCGTTTACAAATAAAAAACTGCTAGAAAAAATAAATTTTCTATTATATGATCTGCTATTCAGAAAAAATAGATTTGCTACTAATAAAAATATAAGCCTTTTAAAAATGATTCACTGGTCATTATTTTAAATACTTTGCTCAAATGTTTTGTTTGGTTTTGTAAATTTGCTGCCTTCAATAAATCATTTTATTAGTATGTAAACTGTAAACTACAAAATATTCTTGTGTTTTAAAGATACATATTGTTAAAGGTGTAGCTATTTTTAAAATAAATAAAAATTTCGTCTTTTTTAATTTTTATCTATCTATTATTTTAATAAAAAAAAAAACGCAACAACATTTTTTTAAAAGTTTGAAAAATAAAATAACTTTTACGTAATATACATTATAAAAATCTTTAATTCTACCTCACTTTGATTATTGTATGTCAATTTTTACCTATTTTCCCAAAAGGACACTGAAAAAATTAGTAAATACATACTAGTATACGCTTTTTGAACAACTAAATGAATGGTTTGATTTTTTTTATTTGAATGATTTTATGACCTATTATACTCAGCAAAAATAACTTAGATAGTTTTCAGCATTGTATAATCAAAAAACTATCTATATTCATTCATAAAATCTTCGATTTTAACAATTCGCCTTCAAATCTAAATCTGGTTTTATGAAAAACCATTCAGTAAAACAATTCCAAATGAATCTAAGAAATGATTTTATTATACCATCTAAAGAAAAATTCAATGGTTTTGGTGAAAATACATTTGGATAAATTCATAAACCTATTTTTAATAGAAAAGCTTTGAGCAAGACTTGCTAATTTCAGAAGAAGTATTGAATATTCAATTGAACCAATGTTTATAAAATTTTGCAAATAATTTCAAAAATTTAATTTTAAAGAACTTTATTTAAATAATTTATTTTTTATTTTTATATTTCTTTCAATTGACCGTTATGGCTCGACACAAGTTTCTTTGAATGAATTAAGCTACTACTGTATACATGCACTTTCCAAAAAAATAATTAAACAATTATTTGGACATCATAAATAAAAAACTTTAACTTCAAAAAATTCATTTTTATTAAATTGAAAAAGCCTAAAATGTATATTAAATTATATTTAGCTCAAAGATTTAAACTTTTTATTTTTATTTTCTTATTTTTTTGCTAATTCAAATGAAAAATTTAATTCTACATAATCCTGTGATTGATTATTTTTATTCGACTCTCTCATTTTAGACAACAAATATCTAAACTTAATCGAAATTAGTTGAACTTTCAAATTTTGTAAAAAACTCTTTTGAATCGGATAATTTATGATTGTATCCAAAAAACGCCTCATATCTTTTGGCAGAATAAAATTTTGTCTAAATAAATTTTTATTTTCCAAATGATTGTAATTATAGACTCGGGTGAAAAAAATTTTACAAGTCTTTGATTTAAATCTTTCTACAAAATGCAATTTTGTAAACTCATCATCTAGAATAGTTTGTCCAATTTTTAATATATTATTCTCTTTGAAAAATTCTTTTTCAGAACAAACATAAAAAATTCTATCCGAATTTTCCATTAGACCATCCCGATCATTTGAAGTTGTTTTAAATGTCATTATTTGAAAAATCTTACTTGGAAAGCTTCTCTAAAATAAAATAATAACTAATAAATCATTTTGAAAATAAAAAAATAAGCCAAATTACTGATAAAAGATTACAAAAATGACTAGTGATCTCTTCGTAATTTTTTTCACTTCTTGTTGAAACATAAAAAAGTAATCTTTCATGAGGACATCTTTTGTTTAATATTTTCCATGAAATTTTAAATTTTAAACCTAAAATACTAATAATTGCAATAAAAATCAAAATAACTGATAATGTTATGATAATTGAATAATAAATAGAATTGGCTGGACATTCAAAAAATCCAACAGGAAACTGTACATTTTCTAAATTAAAATTCAGATCTACATAGGAATAATAAAAACCTGGGATTAAGGATACATTTGATTTGAATGAATTCAAAATAGAATCAAAAATAAAATCATCTTTTGAACAATTTCCACCATGTTCAGCGTTAAAATAGGCCAGTAATTTTTTATTCCAATTTTGACCAAAAAAATTGTGATACTCAACTTCAACTAAATAATGCTTTGTAGATGACAGATCAATCATATCAAATCGGACTGTAGACATTAGATAGGGCAATTTTTTTTCAACCAAAAGTTCAAAATCAACTAAATGAAACTTCATCAAAACAAGATCATTTGTATTACACACTGGACTAATTATTCTATAAATTCTAAATAGAAAATAATTATTTTTCAAATTTCCATTTTTTACTAGATTAAACTCATCCAACAGTTTTATGAACAAATTTTTTTTATCCCAATGAATACAGAAACTTGAAATTGGCTCAATTGACTCGTCTAAAATGTGCTTGTTATGAAATCTATCAACTACTAGAAGATCGTCAAAAATTGTTTTATTTCCAAAATAAGCTGAAAAATTTTCTGTACACTGACTCGAGTCAGTGTTTTGAACAAATTTATAACTTTTTTTGTCTTTATTACAAGGTTTACATTTGTCAACACAAGGACATTTTCCCTCAGTAGATTCATAGCATCTATTTGTTTTAGAAGCTTTAAGTTTTTGTTTGTAAATCAATGTTTCATTAGATTCTACTAGTTTATAAACTAATCCATTTGAATAGGCATTTCTAAACTTTGAAATCAAGTTAATAGTTTTCTTGCTTTTTGCTTCTATTAAACTGCCATTAATAAACTCGAAATCGCTATTTATTCCTTGAATTAAAATTATAAATGGCTTTTTATCAAATGAATAGAATCTTTTAAGACAAGTATCGTTGAAATGGCCATTGCAAACTTGTGTATTTTTTGAAACCAAAATGCTTGCATTTGGATTTAACTTTTTGATACCAATTTGATGCATTTTATTAGTATTTGAGCATATTAAATTATTACTGCAGTCATTCAACACATTGATAGAAATATATGCTGCGAAAAAAGCATAGTTTTTATGACTCAAACTCAAATATGGATCCTTTATTCTTAATTCAACAGGAATCTATTTAAATATTTTTAGTTGTTTTGATTTTAATCTTTTAAAATTAACAAATTAAAAAATACTTTTGAATAAACTCCTTTAAGTAAATAAATTTGAATACAACTAATTTCATCTTTGTCGTTTTTAAACACAATTTCTATGGCTCATAAATAAAGCAATATGAAAATATTGAATTTAAAAAAAAAATTTATTTTACTCCTTTTACTAGTGATGTCGAAACTTAAAGAAATTATGAACGACAAATCGTGCTCATAGCCTTCATAAAGCATTAAACTTGATTCAAAATCAATAGAATTAAATTCTTTTGCAGTCTTTGTTAAGCATTCTTTATTCAAAAAAAATTTAGAAAAAAAAAATCTTTTTATTTTCAATTTTACCTTTTGTTTCAAATAGAAAATCAGTTGACTGATAGAACTCGTGTTCAAAAACTCTTTCAACATTTAATTTTTGCTTTAATAAAAGTTCGATTTGATTATGGTTTTCAAATTTTTCAAGAAATTGAAATTTTGTTAAACGAATCAAAATTAATAGTATTAAAATTTTAATCATTTTAAATCTTGATAATTGATTTTTTTCATAACAAAATTTTTTTTTTAATTTTTATACCAGTGAAGACTACACACAAAAAATAATTTTCGTGACTTAAAAGAACAGAAATTCTTTTAGCTGCTAATTTTTTTATGATTCTTGTCATAACTTTTTTTTTAAAAATCGTGTATAAATTAATCATTTTTTTATCTAATCTTTGTAGTATTTGAAATAATTAATTAATTATAGAATATGAAATCTTGTTTCGATAAAAAAAAAATTTAAATCAAAATTAAAAAAAAACAACAGGTGTATTTGTGATTTCAAACGAGCATACAAATTTTTTAAACATGTTGTATAATTTTTTAAGCTCAAAATTTGATATTTAACAAAAAAATCTCAGTCAGAACAAAGTTTCAAATCATTCAATATTTAGTACAATTCTTAGTATTAAAATTCCTAGATAATTATTATAATAAAATAGGTGATTTTGTTAACAAAAATATAAATATAAAGATAACTTAGTAAATTAGCAAAAATGCCGAATTGCTGGCAATTGGTGCAAAAAAATAAAAAAAAAATTTAAAATTGATAACAAGAGACATTTTCATCTAAATTGAATTTAAAATAGCCTGATATATCAAGGTAGATGAACTAGAACTTACTAATGAAGTATAAATTAATAAATGTTACAAATTAGTCTTCTCAGTCTCGGATTTGATGAGTGATATATTTTATTTTGAAAAGTATTGATAGATCACCTGGTCATATTTTTTCAATTTCTTTAAAGACAAATTACCAGATCAATAAAAAGCAGTCTACCTCAAAAAACACAATAATGATTACAGCTTCACTCAACATGTATTGATTTAGGTTAACCTAACTACCAGTTTTTACCATTTCTAAAAGTTAATTGATCTAACTTATTTATAGAAAAGAATAATTTTAAGATTGTTAATATAGAAACAAATTTTTGCAAATATCTCCAGAATGACCTTTAATATTAAAAAGAACAAATTAATAAAAATGAAGAAATGCCCATCAGAAATTACACAACCAATTTGCTATATGATGAGCAATAACCTAGAATATTAGACTTGTTTTAGACGCATTAAAAAATAACTTGTAGTTTTACCGGTTTGGAATTCTCTAAATAAAAATGATATCAAAAAAATTAAAAAGCTCGAATAAAGAGAAACAAAAGTGGTTCCTCAATGGAAAAACTTAAGGTACGCTAAATTTACATCTTGGTTTCCTTAAAGACAGAAGAAAAAAAAGGATACATGATTTCTATGTAAAAAATTTTAACAAAATTGACGCTTCTTCAATAAACATTAGTTTTAATAATAATTACACAAAATTTGGCATCTGCAAGCCCAGTCTTACAGAGGAAATGCACGAGTATGCGTTTAAATAAAGAGTTTTCTAGAAATTGCAGGATGCGCTAAACATTCTTTATGAACTCAGCTGCAAACGATTGGAACAAGTTGAGTTGTGAATTAGCTGAGACTACTAAGCGCGATCTTGATGTAATGGTGAACAAAATAATTTGGTATCAAAAACTCTTAAAGAAAGATGAGAGTATGCGGATTTGATTCAATTTATAAAATTTACAACAAATCCATTCATGTCAATTAGTATTACGATGCGGAACTTGTAAGTCCAGTGAATAATGAAGTATCAAGTGGAGAAGTAAGAGAAGCATCGAAGTTGCTCGCATCTAACAAAATGTGAAGCAAGGAGAAACTTTCTAACGGGTGATGCATAAGTAAATAGACAAAAGTTAAATTAACTTGCCAGATCATGCAAATGATCAGGGGATCATATATATATTTATTTATAAACTACTAAAAATTAGCTATAATATTGAAGAATATATTGAAGAATTAAAGAATCAGAAACTCTTTGGATGCTACACTCAGAGAAAAACAAGCAGGATTTAGACGAGGGAGAGGACATAAACCAGATATTTGCACTTAGGAACAACATAAAGCAAATTATCGAATGGAACAGCCCCTTGTATCTTAACTTCATTGACTTCAAAAGAGCCTTTGACAGCATACACAGAGAAACCCTGTGGGCCATACTAAGATCATATGGCTTACCACAGAAAATAGTTAACTTGATAAAACTCTTCTACGAGAAATTCGAGTGTAGTGTGATTCTGGAAAAAGGCTATTCTGAGAGCTTCAAAGTTTGTACAAGAGTCAGGCAAGGGTGCGTTCTCTCTCCAACACTATTCCTAATAGTAATTGATTATGTAATGAAGAAAACAACTGTCAGTGCCAGGGGTATACAATGGGGGCTAACAACCAAGTTTGAAGACTTAGACTTTGCGGATGATTTGGTGTTAATATCTAGTACAGATGAACATATGCATATGAAAACACAAGATTTGGCGAACAACGCTAAACCAACTGGACTCGAAATAAATGTGGCCAAAACAAAAGTAATGTGCATAAACACTAAATTGGACTCCCCGATCACCATTGATGATTCTCTTTCATTCTAAGTATTGAGCATATACTTAAAATGAAAGAAAAAAGAATACCAAAAAAGGCCCTTCAATGGACACCACAAGGGCGACGTAAGGTAGGAAGACCAGCAGTAACATGGAGGTCAACAATCATGAAAGAGCTCGCCGAAATGGGAATGATATGGGGAGAAGTTATGAATAAAATTTTTTAGCATTAAAAGACTCTTCTGCCTATCAACTTCTGTAAAGAAAATCCTTATGTGTTATTTTTCGAAAGAGGCAATAATCAAACTAGCTATTAGTAATTAATTTTCGATATTTAAATTTTTTAAGTTTTAATTTGATGTCAATAACTTAAATGATATGAATAACTTTCTAGAAAAATATGGCTTAGATGCATTCTAGCATAGAATTCTTGACAGAATGTTTTCATTCTCTTTTAAGACGCTTTACTATCAAAACTGAAATCTAAAATACTAATAGTCCAAAAATGATTCAATAAATTAAACATATAATTGAAGGAATAGCGAAAATTTGATAGAATCAATGGCAAAATCAAAAAATGGAGAAAAAACGTTTAGATTTTTTTACTCAAGATTGATAACTAGCCAAGTTAATTGTGATCAAGAGATAAATGTTGAAATTCACTATATTCAAGCTTTCTATTTACAAAAATACATTTTATTTTTAAATAATTAGATATTTATTTAATTTTTACAGATTTTGTTAAAAAATTTAAAAGATTTAATTTAAATTTTTTAATTTTTAATTTTTCTCTTTAGTCAAAACTATTATTTTATTCGTTAAGAAATAAAATTTTCTTATATTTTGTTTAAATTGTATTTGTAAATAAATAAATGAAGTGTTAATCAGTCTATTTAACTAGGGCTCTAGCTTGTTGATTAGCCTTGAAATTGAATTTAAAGCGCGTTACAAAAAATTAATCAACACAAAAAGCTACCATAACGTAAGGAATAAAATAAATAAGTATTATTCAGCAGTAATATTTATATTATAACTTAAGCCTATTTGGCTAATTTTAAAAAAAGGTAAATTTTATTAATTAAGAAAAAAATAGTTATCTATCTAGAAATTAAAAATAAATTGTAAAAATATAAAAATAATTTTAAAAAGTTAGCAAGAAATTTTTTTTTTCTTGATTGATAATTAAGACAAATTTTACTTTACATAAAATTATACATTTCTTTTGCAATTATATAATAAAAGCAAATTATAAAGCATACATTTTTTGAATATAACTACTTGCTTGCATTTAATAGATTTTAAAATAATATTTCAATTGAAAATTTTTAAAGCCATTACGACAATAAAATGCTCATTAAAGTAAAAACATTAACCGGAAAAGAAGTTAGAATAGTGTTTGTTAGTTCAAATTTATTCATTCTTTTTAAATAGATCGAAATAGACATTGAACCTACGGACAAAGTAGAACGTATTAAAGAAAGAGTCGAAGAAAAAGAAGGAATTCCGCCACCTCAACAACGATTAATCTTTAGTGGAAAACAAATGTAATTTTTTTTCTCAAATTAAAAAACATTTTTGCTAATTTTTGTTTAAGGAATGATGAAAAAACCGTTCAAGACTATAAGATAACTGGTGGATCTGTTTTACATTTAGTATTGGCCTTAAGAGGAGGTCTCTGAAAAAAAAAAACTCCGTTCGATTTTTAAATAAACTATTTAATGTATAAACATTTAAATTGTACTTAATTTAATTTAATAAATTTTTTTATCATTCTGAACATTATTTAGCTTTAAATTTAGTCAGTAGTATGACTTAGTATAAATTATGAAATTTTCATTTGAAAATATTGAATAAAAAGATAAAGTAGGTGTAATTATTTAGCAAAAATGGGCGAAAAAGGCTCGCAAAAACAACATTCAAAAGTACCGGATATTGACCCTGCAGCTTTATCAGACATTGAGAAAGAAGCATGCTTGATAGCCAAAGAGTTTTACAAGCTGAACAAAAATATTCAAGTTTCGTTGAATCAAATATCGGCTGCTAGTGTCTGCAACATGCAAACGTGTCAAGAAACTATAGAACAAACATGTGATTCAATAGAAAAATGTGTGGCTGAGGAGAGCGAGCTGCGCAAAAAAGCTGCTGACTTAAGCAGGTCAATGGAGCCAATTTATAAACTTCAATCAAAAATTAACACAATAAAAGCCTTAGTGATTAATTTGGACTCTCAAATTTAATTTTATTGTACATTATAATTTTTTAAAATTATCTTTTTTTATAAACATTATTAAACAAAAATTATTTAGTCTTTTTAAATCCATATTTTTTCCGCTCATAGTACAAGTCTGTTTTGGCGCTTCCCAAATTCACTATCTTCGGACAACCATCTCTCTTGAAAAATAAATTTTTAAAAGAACTAAACAATCTCTTAAAAAAAAAAAGTAATCCCACATCTTTTTCCAAAATGGTGCATTCTCTACAATAGTAAGCATCCGAAATACCTGGGCCACCGCATATTACACATCGACCCTGGTAAGATCCATAATTACACTCATCGCATATTCTAACTAGTGTAGATGGTCTAACATAGGAATCACAAATGACACATTTTCCATCACACTTTTCACACAAACGCCCAATGGCCACTCCTGGTTGTTTTCGGCAAAAAATCAAATCAGGATGATGCTTAGCCATTTTTTTCTAAAATTAAAATTAACATTTTTGCGATTGTTCTATTGATTAACAAGTTTTTTTTTAAGTTAAAGCGAAAACTACTTCGCTTTAATTTATTAAAATAACAAAAATAATCTTGAATTAAGTGATATATTACAAAATTTTAAATTTTTTGAAAAAAAAATTATATCTATAAAATTATTGACTAGTCTATGTGTTCGAGAATGCCCTGTTTTATTAAGTCCTGTACATCACTTGCCAGTAAATAGTGTTGACTATCTTTTATTAATGAGACCATATGACCATCAGACAGTTCAAATTCACCATAGTCTTTCAAGCATCTAACATGAATGAACAAGGATTTTGGTGGTTTGGTGTATTGAGTGAGATCTATTGGATAAATAAAACCTGAGCTAGCTTGAGTTGCCTGGGACAAAGATTTCATGTAATTAGCTAGTGTTTTTGAGTATTTTTGAAACCAGATAACTTCTAAATCTGACATACTTGATTTTATGTGCCTTGGAGCTACCACTGTGGCTAATTCGAACCGCAAAGACGCAATCCAATTCATTCGTGTGTACACGTAGGTTAGTAAACATCGCTTATTTCGCTGTAAAGCTGCATGTCTCATTTGAATAGTTGGTAAATTTGAGTTATCGCCTTGTAGAACTGGTTGAACGTCGATTTGATTTTGGGCAAAAAGAGTCTTGCATTCTTCAAATGTGTATCTTACATTATCTTCATTAAAAGGACTTAATTCATGCGTGCTGTTGAAATTAGAGTCCAATTGCTTAATCAGTTCAAAGCTTTTTTGGCAAAACATTCTAATTTCTTTAAAGATAGAAATATCACAATTAAAAAAACAATTTTAAATTTAAAATTTAATCAAGCATAAAAAACTTAACATACGAACAGAATTTTGCGATTTGATTTTTTAATTAATATCTTTTTATTTATTAAAAAAAAAACTTAACTATATGAATTTCAAAAAACCAATTAAAATTATTAACTTTATAAAAAATATATGGAAAAAAACAGGTTTTTGGTGGAGAAAAAAATTTTTTTGCTTAAAGATTAAAAAAAAAGTATTTTGTCTTCAAGTCGTGATAACTCATGTTCTAATAAGCAAATGCTAATAGTATTCCATCAATTCTGAATTTTAAATAAAAATTAAATTTAATTAGGGTTTAATTTCCTTTTAAAATTTTTACTAGTTTAAAATTCATTTTAGTTATTAAGACAAATATAATAAAAAAGAATTGCTAGTCATTATCAACTATCTTATTATATCTCAGACAAAAAAGAAGATAAATTCAAAACACAATCAAAGCTCTAAAAATAGTTGTTTAAAAGTAACAAGTCTATAATTATTAAAGGCCAAATTCGGATTTAATTTTATTTTTATAAAATCGATACAAATTAGTGTTGGATGCGGACAGAGACACCAACACTATTAAAAAAATTTTTTTTAATTTAGTTCTGATTACTAATCAATATTACTAACCAATAAAGTTGTCAAAATTTGGCTAGATGTTCAACCATTTGTTCTACGAGAAAAAAATATTATAAATGATTATTTTCATAGTTCACTTATTTTTAAGTTTAAAAATTTTTCAAAAATCTTTTTCAAGTTAAAAATATATATTTTTTTATTTGTTAAACTGAATAAACTAATTTTTTCCCAAATTTAAATCTATCTTGCAATCATGTTTCAGTCTAAATCAAATAAATTTTTTTTCTTAATTAAAAAAGATAATTTTTTTTATTTTAGGTCGATTTAGTAACTACAGTTATGCCATCAAATTTGTAACTTTTTGAGATGAGGTTGAGGTAGATATTCAAATTTTATTATTTAAAAGATTTTTTGATAAATTCTTCTTCTCAAAAAGTTACAAATTTGATGGCATCTTTGTAATTTGTAATAAAATATATTTTAAAGCAATTTTCGATTGATTTCAAATATTTAAAATTGTATCTAAAAACTAATTTTGACAAACTTTCTGAAGCATCAATTCATTTTAGTGGTTTGAATCATTCAAAAGATAATTTAAATTCCTTATAATAAAATCTATGTGATATGATATAATGTCAACAGACACTGAATTAAGAATATTTTTCTTAAGTTTCAAATTCCTATTCTGATATTAATATCAAAATTACAAAATTTTAGAAAATTTAAGTTATCTAGTTGCTAAGGCTGGGATATGGCTTGGATATGGGCTTGGATATGGGATGCCAGCCTGATGCCGCAAGTTAGCCACCGAGGAGGCTAAAGAATATTCTAAATTAAATTTAACATCACAAAAAATATGAGATAAAGAAAAGAGAAGCTGAAAGCTGAAAAAAAAAAAAAGAAAAGAAAGAAAAAAATAAAAAAATTTGTATTTGAAATAAATGAAATGCTAATTTGTATATGTATTGACCTGGATAACTAAATTCGACACGGAAAAATTTTTTTTTTTTATAGCTACCATAGCCAGACTAAAGCTAGTCTCGCTCCGCAGGTATCCTGCTGTAGCTTATCATTATTATTATTATATCTAAGTGTTTCTTTAAAAAAAATCTTTGTATACTTTATTGAAAAAAATTTTCAATGATTTAACAATCTTAATCATATTTTTTTTTTAAATTAACAAGAATTTTATCTTCGTTTTTAGTACAAATAAATGAATTAAAAGGAATAAATGATATTGTTTTACAAATCATTAAGACTTAATTTTATTTATTTTTAAATTAAAAATAAAAATAATTTTGTTTTATTACCAATAATTTATGATGAATGATTAATTTAAAAGTTTTCTATTTACTTAAAAAAATAAGAGCTAATGAAAACGAAAATTTTCAGTTTTTTATGGCATCTTCGTAAGAAGGAGGATGATCACCTTGGATAGGGATCGGCATATCAGGCTCTTTCTTGATATTCTGATTTTGAATCGGGTTTAAAACCACTTGGGGTCGATTTGGAGTATTTCTGAGGCTCACTGTCCAACCTTTAATTAAATTAATATTCCATTTTTTAAATTATGTTAAATCAAAACAATAAAATGAATAAATTTTATAAAAAATATGTTTGCTTACTATCTAATCTTTGTGAATTTGCTTGTCTTTTTCTTCTCATATAAAAAACTACCAATATAATTACTAAAATAATAAAAGCTATAATGACTAAAATAATTGGCAAAAAATCTTCAAAGTCATCCATGTCCAAATAATTTCACTTAATTTTATTTTTCACTTTTTAAAATACTAAAAATTTTTTAAATAAAACGAACAAAAACGAAATTTTTATTGTCATTATCTTGAGATAAAATAAATTCGCTTACATAATTTCAAGTTTATTAATATACTAATAATTTTTTCCAGGTAAAAGGCTTTTTTTTAAAATTTTTCGAATAATTATTGATAAACGTTAGATTAAAAAACAAATTTTTGAAAAGCTATATTATTTTTAAATTTTAATGTGAATGTAATTTGATTATTTTTTGTTAAGATTGATTAATAACTATGTCATAAGGCGGTGGTAAGTCTTCATTCGATTGGGGTCTAGCAAAAGTATTGGAGTCAATTACATATACTTGGGGTTGCGACTCAGATTGATGTTGTCTTACTCCTGTATTTAGGTATCTTGTCCATCCTTAAAAAATGAATAACTATCAAATATTGGTTTTAAAATAATATGACCATACTTTTTCTTCTTCTTTCATTGTTTTTGGTCGTTTTGTGATGCAAACAAATAAAAAATAAAATAAATATTAACAAAATAATAATCGCAAAGAAAAAGTCCATTTGAATTTAAAATTTAAATGATATTTTAGTATAAATGATAAAATGTCAGCTACTTTTTATCACTTAATATTTTAATAATATGTATGATGATTTTTGTTAAATAATTTTAAAAAAGATATGAGACTGGTTCAGTTTTTTTATCAAGTTAGACAGACAGATTTAGAGCAATGATGAAATTAATTTCGAAAGATTATCATTTTAAACAAAAGAAAATATTTCTTAAAATGGTTTTTAATTGAAATTGAAAAGAAATCATTGCATAAAGAATCACGCCATTATTTTCTAAAAAGTTCACAGATAAATTTAAAAAAAAATAATTTTAATTAAATAAAAGTTTGACTCTACAGATTAACTAGGTCTACTATACTAGAAAAAATACATATGTGGTGGAAGTAAAAGTAGCAAAAAACAAAACAAAATTCCCATCTTGCAACAAGATGTTCGAGAAAAAAATAGGAAATTAAATGAGAAGATGTAAAACAACACAAAATACAATCATAATAAATACGACTTTAAAGCCTTCTTTTTTTTCTTATTTATTTAATCATTTAAATTTAAAAAAAATACATTGATATATTAAGTAATTCATAGACATAGTACTGTAAACAATGCTGTATTTTATCATCAGTGCCATTTATATTTATTAAATAAACTAAACTAAACTTAAATTAAAGAATTCTTTTTAGATTTCTAATTTAAACATATTATTTTGATTCGTAATTTTTTAGCATAATACAAAAGTATCTTTATCTCATTAAATTAAACTTAATGTAGTCTTTTAGATAATTGATAGGGGAAGGTGACAAAGCAACTTTATTTTTTAGCTGGATTTAAAAAGGAGATCTAGTGGAGGGCCACTTAAAGAATTTCCATATTTCTTTATTTTATTATTTTTATAATTTTTCAATCGTTCAGCAAAAATAATTTAAGCAAAAATATTTATTTACAAATCCAGTTAAAATTTCCACCAATTCAACTAAATAAAAGACCAAAGCAATGGGATTAAGAGCCATTTAAATTCAATCGATTAAAATTTTTAATTATTTTGCATCCCTAAAGGGATAATAGGAAAAAAAAAGTCTTTATTAGCTAATCGCCTTGATGATGGTAAAGAATTTTAAACTGAAGTAAACCAGAATTTCTCTAATAAAAAAAATACTGATTCAATTTTTATTACTTTATTTTAGGAAATAATGCAAAAATTTAAATTATTCTCCTACATTTTTTGAATAACCATTGGGTCAACAAAACCTCTATTTTACCAATATATCAATAGTATAAAATTTTCCCATTTTCAACTATGTTCTTTATTTCTAAAAAACCCAAAAGCGATGAACAGTTGCTTTGTCTTCTATCTTCTTTGTTGTTTGCTCTCTGATAAATTATGTACCAATATAATTTACAAACTAAATTTAAAATATTATCTAATACGCATTTAATAATTAAATGTGTACTGTTTTTGTTAATTTTTTTTCAAATTAGTCTTAGTTTTATTTATTTAGTAAAGTATTTACTGAATATTTATTTATTTCAAGAAAACACCTCATGGGTGATGTAAGAAAAAGAAAGAATTAAAAAAAAATTCACACAAATGAATTTCTAGATTTAATTTATTTTTCTTTTGGTGCTGATTAGTACAAAGGTTTGGTCAGAAGATCTATGATGCGGTGACTTTCTAAATCACTTGGGGAGGTGCTTACATACTGTCTTATCGTATTCATACTCCATCATTTTTCTTTGCTCTTTTTGCTGTATCTCAAGAATTTTCGAATCGAACAGACGAATGAGATAATCGCAGAAGTTAATTTTCTTCTGGTGGTCATATGTATATGCTATTAAATTATAAATAATTTTTTTCGTCAAGGGGTTAAAGCACAAGATTTTAACAAATATTAATTTTCTTTTAAGGAGCATTATGTCTGTAGGTTCCAGATCAAGGGCTGTCATTAATTTTGTTATTTGACTTTTTTGGGATTATCAATAGTATTTAAAAATAAAAATAAATTTTTAAAAACCGATTTATTTTTCATAGAGAATAAAATATTTTTTATTTAATAAAAGACTAAAAATTAATAAATCACGCTTCATTCTAAACAGTCTTTCAAATCTAAGTGAAAAAGCAAAAAATCGTTAACACCAACTCAAGCAAAATTCACTTTGATCATAAATATCAAAAAAAAAACATTAATAATTTAACACATTTTTAGTTTAAAATATTTTTAATTTCTCTGTGCAAATGATATAGATATTCTACATAGGACAAGCTATTTTGACTAATGCCTTTATCTTCGACGAGCATGTTTTTGAAAAAATATTCCAAGGTGTCTCCTTTACGTACCACAGTTAACTAAATTATTTTCAAAATAAAATATCCTTAAGTATTAAATTAATAAATTACCTTTAAATTTGATATTCGTTCTTGGTTAATTTTATTAATTAAAGAACGAAGATTGACCGATATTTGAGTATCTATTTCCAGTATTTTCGCCTAATTAAAATACCATAATTTAATTAAATATTTTAATTATTTTTATTTCATTTTACTTTTTCAACATTTAACTGCTGTACAGCTGAAACACCGAACAAATTTTGTATCAAATTCGGTTGAACATTTGGGCCAATCCATAGATACATAACTAGTCCATTTTCAAGTAAATAAATACCATCTTCTTTTAATCTTTCATAGATGCATCTAATCGGATTGAGGCTCTCTTCATTTGATTCTAAATTATGCTTTAAACAAAAAAATTAACTAATTTTATTAACTAGCTATGAATTAATTTATTATGATTTTTATTTGTTTTAGTAATTGTTAGAGGAAAAAGAGAGGAAATTAGAGTAAATTTTGATAAAACTTGATTTTATTTGCTAAGATTTTACATGAATTTGTTCAGGTAATGAAAAAAATTTTTGTTTTTATAATTTTTCAAATTTAAATTAATGAATTAAATTAAATTAATATTAATATCTTAAAAAAATAAAATCTTCTAAAATAATATCTTTTAAAAGCTACTTAAAATTTTGATATTTAATTCTATAAAGACTGAGAAGTATCATAAATCTCATGAATTTAAGACGGCCATGATGGGCCCAGGCCTGGACCGTTCAGTTCGTTCAATAGATCCGGTTTGTCTGTAACCAGTCCGGATCCACCTGAAAACACTAGTTTTAATGAAATATGGTGAAAAATTGTTAAAACCAGATAATCATGTGCAAGACCTCAGCAAAATGCACTAAATTTGGTAAGATTTAAACTGTAAAATATTGCACATCATTGATAAAAAAATTGATAAAATAATATGAATGGAACTATATAGTATTAATACGACTAATTTTCAACCTTAAGAAGAAAATAAAACTGAAATTTTGAAAACTGAACGTAAAAAAAAACTAAATTGTATCAATGTTAAACACAAAAAACTCTTTTGAATCCTTTCATTAAAGAACTGACAGAACAGTATCTGTCCGAGACGAAAGTTTAAATGAATTGAAAGCTCTTCAAGGACTTAAACTGAAGCATAATTAGCAAAAAATATTTTAACTAAACAAAAGTTTAAGTCTAAAGATTAACTAGGCCTACTACACTAAAATTCTTATGGGATAGCAAAAGTAGCGAAAAACAAAACAAAATCCCCATCTTGCATCAAGATGTTCGAGAAAAAAATTAAATTAAAAGACACATGAGAAGATGCAAAACTATATTGATGATAATTAGCAAAAAGGCAAGAGCTGTATTATTCAAATTGAGAAATATTTAAAGGGCTTAATATCTCAGTCATATTAAATCTGTAGTAGTATATGATTACGGATGACAGAAATTGACTCTAAATGAGTTTAAGTTATGATAGCTTATTAAAAAGTTTGAGAATTTTCTGTTCGAGATTTACTACAAATAAAAAGATGTAAAGAAAACCAGGACTGAGCTGATCTGCAATAACATACTGAAGTGATCATTGAGAAAAAATAATTTTTTTATTTTTTGTATTTTTTAAAAAGTAATTTTTTTTTATTTTTTTAAATAAAAAATTATTTTTTATTTTTTACTTTAAAATCGAGTCTTGTTTTACTATTAAACTAAGACTTTCAGTGTTTGATGCGGACCTAAACGCGTGATTAGGCTAATAGAGCATGCGCTCAAAGTTAATAACATTATAGCATGGGCGAGATGTACTTTGGTGCATGGTCCAAAGACGTGTTTTAACTTGTGGTGCAGCTTAATCGAACGAGGGAATACGGTAGTTCGTTTATCTAATAAATTAAAAATAAAAAAACACTTAAAAACCTTTTTAACCTATTTAAAAATAAATTTCTAACAAACATTTAACTAATGTATCAAATGAGATTATTTAGACAGTGTGAATTTTTAAAAAAAAAACAAAAACAAAAATTTTAAATTGAAATAACTTTTTTAATTAGGCCTTTTAAACTTGTACTGAAAATTGTGTCATCCAAATTTTTTTTGAAAATTTCTCAATGAGTAAACTTTTTTGCCTATACTAAATTTAGGTGATAAAAACTGTGAATTAACAGATAAAATTTGGAGTACAAGATTTTGACGGATAGGGATTAGAAAAAAACAAAAAACGTAACACAATGTAAACTCAACTTTAAATTTTGAATCTTTAACACTAGAAACACCAAGCATTTTTTCATTTTTTTAATTTTAAAATATTTTATAAAAAAATATTATAATTTTATAAAGTAATTTAATTTTTTTAAGAAAATTTTAAAATCTACATAAATCAAAAAATATATATTCATTTGAATAATCTATTCAACAGATACGAGGATTTAAAAAATTTTCAAGAGTCAAAAGAAAATGACTTCTTTGGTGCCTCTAGTGTTGAAAAAGTGAACCTAAGCATAAAAATGATGATTTATTTTTGTAAACAGTTATTCACAACTATTTTTATAAAATACTTTTTTTTTTTACAATGGTTGTACTGAAGAAAAAATCTTTGAATTGTTGAAGAATTAAAATTTTATTTTTATTGTCTTGCTTTATAAAATAATAAAATTTTAGAAATAAAGAACTACATAATTAGTTGTCAATAATCGATTATTTTGAATTTTTATTATTTTAAAATAGAATTTTTTATCCACAGTTGAATTTAATAGCATCATCAATTAATCTGTCTATTCTTTAGATCAAAATCTTTTAAAAAATACTGATGGGTCAAAATAGAAGGAGGCTTTACAGTTTATAAACATTTTAATTAAAAGATGCTCCGCATGGATAAGGTAATAAATGTATAAAAATGATAACAAAATTAATTAAATACAAAATGATCCATAAAATAATTTTTTTTAGACTAAAAAACAGATCTTTTGATTAGACGACATAAATATTTACAAAAATTCAAATCTATCTATCTGTTATTAGATAGATCGTATCTTAATTCAAATTAGAACTAAGATACGAACTAAGACTGAATTATAAGTACCCACTCCTTGTTGAAACATAAAAATAAAGTTTCGTAAATAGTGAATAAACATTGAAAGTTATTTAGAATTATTATGTGAAAAATTGTAATGAACTTAAAATAGAATAAAAAATATTTCGTTTTCGTTAGGTAAATAAAATCGAATGGAAAAATCGAAAGTTAATTCTAAGGCGGAACTTGAATATTTTTCAAACAGTACCCAAAATTTGATTTTTGTTTTAAAAAAATGTTTATGTTTTTTTTAAATTTTATGTAAAAATAAATTTATGTGTTAATTAACAGTTTAAAAAATAAAATTATTTTTATGCTTCATTCACAATTTATATGTTTTATTAACATTTTTTATTAAAGATTCTAAGTTTCTTTAATCTAAAACCCGTTTTAGACCTACAGAAAAAAAACTTATTTAAATTAAAAATATTTTTTGTTTTTTTTTGTTCCAAAATTCACACTATTTATGCTTTTTAATGTATTTTAATCAAAAAAAAAAAAAATAGTTCAAAAAATAAAAATATAAAAATAAACAATTACCACTGGCAAAACCCTGGGATAGAAGTAGTAATAGGTTGACTTGACATCCATGGACATCAATCGATACATTAAATAAGCCCGTTCATCAGTAGTAACAGTTTGAGAGCCAGAAATGGCATCTGATTTAAGTAAACTATTCGAGAATACGGGCAAAAGTTTTAAAGTTTCAGGCAAAATAAATTGACCTTTAGCTGGTGAATTGGTGCAATGTTTGCGATAAGTAGCCAAAATATAAGATACTTGATTGATTAGATTATCTCTTATTGAATTAGGTGTTGAGACAGTAATCGATCTGCATGCTAGTTTAGCCATGTAATTAATAATAGAATCGAGTTCACAAGACGAATAGACTTGAGAGTACTGGTTGCACACGGTTAAGCTTAAATTGTGAACTCGAATCCTACGTTGACCAGACAATGATGTGTACAACAATGCTGCTTGAATATAAATTTTTCCATTTTCGTTCAACTTGTCATCATGCTTTAACTCAACTGCCAACGAAGTTTGCTTATTGACACCAGCTAGTTCAATATCATTGCCATACATGCTAAAATTGCCGAGATAATCCACCGGTCTAATGCCTGTACTAGTTCTAACCTTCATGACAGCGTCAAAGGCCACTGTTTTCTCAATAGCATACTTCAAATCGTCGCACAAACGTTGTCCGTGCGTATCGGCCATAAAGAAATCATACTTGTAAATTTGACCGCTTGTCTTTCGGGTCAAATCACTCAATGTAGCCAAATCACAGTACTGATTAGGCATCAGAAATAGATCAACACTGCATCCATTTTCGACACATTTTTTGCCCAATTGAGCATAGTAGTCATTTTGAGGTGATAAAAGCGTTTTTTCTTTGTCTGTTCCGAGCAATTTTTTGTCGTCTCTCATTTTCAATTGACCCGGTCCTAAACAATTTGGCAAATTTGTATGAAATAAGAAAAGCTTGCCGGCCAAATTTGTCGATTTGAGGGCTTCAATGCCGGCCTCAACTACAGGTCCGAGCAAAATCTCTGTCTCTTTGTTTTCTTGAAACATTGATGGCAACGAATCGAGCAAATTTTCAATTACACTGCGCGACTCATTATAACCAACCAAAAAACCATCCGATATGGGCACAAATACCTCTTCGACATCGCTCACAATCATCATTTGTGGAGCAGCTAGCGAGCTCTTTAGATTGTAAAAGTGAAGCTCTTTGTCATAAGTAACAAAGCCAACTTTAACATCTGATTGAACACCACCAGCTGCTGGATTAAGCAGGTCACGTGGCAAATTGGGTAAAATTACTTCTTTGATGTATGGACACAGCATGTGCAAAAGACCACTGCGTATGCTGTTTATTGACACGTCGATCATAAATACGAAAGCTGGTGTCTGAGGTAGGGTCTGATTGCGACAATAGTCTTTAGTCGCTGTGAATTCATACGAACCGCAGCAGAATTCGGCTCGTTCGTACGTGTCCACTCGTTTGCCCATATGATCCAAATGATTAAAGTACTCTTGTGGCACTTGGGTTATATCTTCGCAAAATGGACATTGAAATTTTTTACCACCGTCCAAAAATTGCATAAATGGACACATATATGCTTTGCATCGTTTGCATCTGACAGGTCCTATTTGTCCCATATCGCTCACTGGCGGATCGTTTTCCTCCTCGTTCAATTCGGCAAAAGGACTCAAGCTCAAAACTAATGGCAGTTTTGATTGCTTGAGCAAGTCTGAATTTGCAGGCACTGAATATATGCTAGAACGAATAAATCTTGGATTACAATTGCCCATATCTTTGCAAATAAAATTAGTCGTAGTCAATGGTGGCATTTTGCCAGCTTCATTTGTTTCAAAATTTTGTCCTCCAAATTTGGACTCATTGGCCTCCATTACTTCGATCGGATTCGGTATTTGATCCATGTCCATTTTTTGCTGCGATTGTTGTTGTTCGTACATTGGTTGAGGAGGTTGATTTGGCACCATAGGCCTCGGATATTGGCCCGGAGCTCCTTGGGAATAGCCAGGCTGTAATTGATAAGCGCCATTTGGAGGATTGAATTGACCAGGTAGTGGTGGTTGTGATGGATAATTGTTCATTCCCATCGGAGCTTTTGTTTGTCCATTTTGTGGCGGTTGACTGTAAGGTTGATTAAAACCCATCGCTGGTGGAGCGTTCATAGTTGCTGGTTGAGAAGTAAAAGTGCCTGGTGACGGAGAAGGTTGGCTGTAACCCATTGGTGGTGGAGCGTTCATTGTCGGTGGTTGAGATGAAAAGGTCAATGGTGACGGAGAAGGTTGGCCGTAACCCATTTGCGGTGGAGCGTTCATAGTAGGTGGTTGAGAAGATAAAGCTGCTGGAGACTGCTGATGCTGGGATGATACTGAAGGAGGTCTGTTGAAATTAGGAGGAGGTTGAGAAACGATATTTTGTGCAGGTGGCTGAGAGTAAGCTGTTGTATGCTGTTGAGCAGGTGGTGGAGGTCGGGTGAACCCTGTTGGCGGCTGTGGATATCCGTTCGAAAGTTGGTTCATTGGCAATCTCTGCATTGGTGGCTGTTGATTAAAATTTGGAGATGCTCTGCTAGGCGGCTGGTTCAAAGATAGACCTGTCATTTGCTGTGACAAGTCAGTCGGCGGTCGTATCAGTGCTGGGTTAGTCATAGGTGCTTGGGCTGGTTGTGACGGTCTTGTAAATGCGGATGTTTGTGGGGGCAAGAACGCTGGATTCATTGGTGGCTTGTTATTGAATTGTGCTCCCATTGATGCCATTTCGTTCTGAGACGGCTGATTTGCCATCGGCTGATAGTTTGGTTGCATCACGGAATTAGTCGAATATACTATGGAATAAATGACAATTTATTGTTGTATGCTAATAAAAAATTTCAAAAATTTATAAAGAATAGAAGTATGAAATTTTAAATATAACACGTCAACATTATGATTTTAAATCGAACAAGCAAAAACTAAGAACGTATCAAGATTAGAGTTTTTTGCATGCATTCATATGAATGCAAATTTCAAAATAGAATATATAAAAGTGATTTTTCTTTTAGTTATTTTTTCTACTCATTTTTACTATGAATATTTTTGTAGTTCAGATAAGATAAATAGGATTATGAATATGAGATTTTTTTTCTTATTAGCCACATCGATTATTTAGGCTTATAATCGATCAACTAGATTTTTTTTATTTATTTTATTCATGCATTTATATTTAAAATCCAAGTTAAATTTTTTTTTGAAGCATATAGATTAATTATTTGATTAATTTTAATCGAAAAAGTTTTTTAAATTCCATCAAACAGATTTCAAACTTAAATTGCAAAATTAACTTGCTTTTACCGCTCTGATCGAATAAGGAAAATAAAAAACCGATAACCATATTTTTTTCTAAGCGGAACAAAATACATGAGCTTTATATTTTATGTAAAAAATCTAAAGAGAATTACTTAATAAAAGAATTTTTACTTTACAGATAAAATTCAAATAATTATATAAAAAAAATTTATAAAAATCAATTTAATAACCTGTGAGTTAATTTATTTAGTAAATCTGTAAGTATTTTTTATTTGAATAATTGAAAAGGTGTTTGGAATATAAAATTAAAAAAGAAATAAAATAAGTGAAAAAAGATGAATGATTCAATTATTTAGGGTTAAAACCATAATAACAACTAAATTCTTTTAAACTTAACTTAAACTTAAATTTTAAACTTTTTTCAAGTTGTTGGTTTGTAAAGGGTACATTTAATTTTTTTTATTTGATATAAAAAATTAATTAGAGATTCAAAGACCAAAATGTAAAATTCAAAATTTTTAATATCATGAATGTTAAACAGTTATTGATTCAAGTATTTGTTCTTAATGCAAAAATTTTGTTTTTAAAGAGTATTTTGAGAAAATTAACACACATTTGTAAAAAGATTTTTTTAAGAAGACGTGCACTAATAGTCGAAAAAACATGTTTAGTGCATGCTGAGACATAGACCTCAAACATGTTAAAAATACTATTAAAGTGGAACTTGGGGATTAAACAAGGCATTAAATTAAAATTTTTAGTTACTAACTCTCAAATTACCAAAGTTTTTTATACTTTCAATTACCAGTCGTGTCATTTTTGACACCGAATTTATTTACAATAAAAAAGTAGACTTTTAAATGATTTTATTTTGAAATTTTTTAAAATCAATATGATCACGACTACGGTATTTTTTCGAGTTCTGCGAGTTAGTTACATAATTTTATTGTATAAGTAAGTTGTAATTAAGACATAAACATTGTCAAATATGGCACGACTGGTAATTAAAGTATAACTTTTTTTATGTGAAAAAATTTTCAATTTTATTAAATTTTTTTTTTAAATTTCAAGATTTATGAATAATTTAAACATTCTTAAAAAAATTAGAAAAATAAGTTTAAATTCAATTATTTTATTGATAAACAGGTAAAAATGTCAAAAATGACATGGCGGTAATTAGAGTGTTAATAAATCGTTAATACTCAAAATATTGGGTAAGTGCGGCTTAATTTAAAGTTAGAAAAATATCTTTTTAAAAAATTAGAGTTCAGGTGCTTTGTTTAAAAATAAGATACAAGAAAATAAAAAATTTTAAAATAAGATAAAAAAGACTAAAAATATTTTAATATAACTAATTTTGTAAATTCTCAACAAATTTAATAAAAAATAAACTAATTTATTCAACCAATAAAAAATTTATTAAATCAAACAAACCATAATTAAAAAAAAACAAAATATATGTTTTTAAAGAAATAAAAATAAACCGTAATTTACCAAAAAATTTAATTAATTAATAAAAAATGTAATTTATATACAATCATTTTTTTTGTGCAACTGCTCGGACAATAATAACCTTTTTTCTTTTTCATTAAAGCGTTGTATTTTACACATAATTTAGTAGTTTCAGTTTTTTCTGAGAATTTCGCTTTCTTTGAAGGGATTTCTAACTCATTATCACTTGATTCATTGAAAGATTCTTGTATTACATTTTCGGTCAATTGGACACAATCAGCCGGTTGAAACAAGATCTAGTTTTTTTTTTAAAAAATACAAGATTCGATTTAAAGGGCAGGGTTGAATTTTAGGAATCATTAATTATAATTATTTTTTTTTATTTTTTGAAACTTTCCTCCTTCCTAATGGCTTTAATATTGAATAGTAACATTGTTAGTTTTTTGTTCTTGTTTATGACTTTAATGATGATGACGCAATTGTTGATTTTTATGAGGAAGATCAATTTTTAACTTATAATCGTTAAATTTTAAAAAAAATATTTTTATTAATTTTTTTGCTACTAAAAAAAAATAAATTTGCTACTACAATATTTAATATACTTTTTGATTATAGCATTTTTGAAATTCTTACTTTTACTCATATTATATGCTAAAAAAAACAGAATCAAATGCTCTTAGTCGATCTTTGAATGAAATTCAATAGTCGATCTTGGTATAATTTCGCCAACAATGATTTTTTTCAAAATCTATTAAAGCATTTTTCTAAATATCCTTTATCTAAATTTTTTACATTTTTATATTTTTTTTTAATTCAAAAACACACTTGAAATTAAGCTGCAAAAACAAGCCTGCATTTTTTAAAATTCAATTTATTTGTTAACAAAAAAATTTGCTATTAAATGCTCCCTGGTGGATAATATATATTAGCTTTAACGCTTAGAGGAGGGAGAAATAAGCGATTAGGTTGTCGTTGCATACCATAAGTTCGAGTTGCACTCAACATGTGTCTCCATTGAAGCTTCATATAATCATGTTTCATAGTCAGCAATTGATGATAAAGTCGTCTTTTCAAAGCTCGGTTTTGTACTGTATCATCAGATTTGAAAATTGGCCAAGAATTCAAAGCACTTTTCTGAAGGTCTTGCTTCGAATATTGATTAAAATTTGGTCTAAACTGATTTGCTCTGTAAAAAAAAATTTCTAAATCAATAAATTAATTAAAAAATTTTGATTACTTTTTTTCATTTAACTGCTTATTATTGATATTAAGAGATTTTTTCAAATCGAGTTTGGTTTCATTGAAATTAACACCATTTATTTGACACTTAGGCGTTTTTGTTCTTTTTTGTCTAAATTTTCTTGAAGAGCTAATGACCATAGCCAATTTTTGCATCACAGGATCGTTCCAAATTAATGGTAAAATTCGCTGCGGAATCCGAGAATGCAAGTTATTTAAATAATTCTTTAGACTTGTGTTAATTGTTCTGTAAAAATGATTCAAATTTTGAGCATCATAAGAGATAAGCACTATTTTGAAAAATAATTAAAATAAAAGGCAAAAATTAGCATTTAATTTTACATTTGTTTATTAGGAATAAATGATTTAGTTCAATGTCGCTTATTTTGGCAGTATTTCTTCCAAAATTATTTTGTTTTCTCAAATGTCTGTTGTGTATTTGTCTAACAGGATAAATATTATTTGGAACTGTTTCAGTTAGTGTGGTTTTTAACGAATCTAAGTTTGAATTAGCTGGAGTTAAAGGTATTTTAGACGAATTTTTCTCTAAATTTGTGTTCTGACGAAGAGACATCTTGGAATTATAAGAGTGAACGACTAGAAAATCGTTAAAATAAGGTATTGGAACAAATGATTCTTGTTTTAAAAATGAACTTTGTGGCAGGAGTTTTTCATAGTGCTTATGTAAATCAAGACCTCTTATAACTAAGAATAAAAAATAATAAAAAAAAATTCTTTTTTTTCGAACTAAAAATTTTACTTAGACATTCTAATAATTGATTGTATTCAATATCACGAATTTTTTTATTCTGATTTGATTTTCTAAACTTGTAATTTTCGTAATTAGACTTGAGATCGACTGGCTCCATAATGTGACCTTTTTCGTCATTGCTTGTATCAATTGAATTATATTTTCGAATAAAATCTTTACTTAATTTTTTCAAATGTTCTGTATCGACCATTACAACTCTTTTGGTTATTCCGGCCAAAATTTCTTGTGATTTTTTGGCTCGTTTATGCTCAGCCAAAATCTGATCAGTAGAATCTGATCGGTAACTGTGCTTATAGTTAAAATCTTTTGGCGAAATTTGACCAAGTTTTTCTGTGTCAGACGAAAACATTTTCACAGTCTTGTATTCATACTCTTGGTTGTCCGAGCCTTCGTCTTCTTCTTCATTATCTTCCTCAAATTCATCAAATCGATTTTCGCGTTCATTTTCATCTTCGATAAATTGATCAATTTTTTCAATTTTATCAATCGAAGAGGTACTAATTGATTTCTCTAATTTTATTTTTTCATTATTTTTATCATAAATTTTATTTTTTTCATTATTTTCCATAGAATCTGTAGTTTTGACTTCATCATTAGACTTAGTTGTGTCAGGTAAATCCAGTTGTTTATTATCTTCAATTTTCTTATTTACTAGGCGATCATTTTTGAATATTTTATCTTCATTCCAATTCTGTTTACGATACAAATCCCAAGTTTTTTTATTTGTGGGCAAAAGATTTGACAAGCTTCTCTTAAGCATGCCTTGACTAAGCCTGATTTTTTCATCTTTTGATTGATCATCTTTTAATTTAATTCTCGTATATTCATTCTTATTCGTATCTTGTGTTGGATTTTTCGCTTTTTTCTTGGCCACTCTAATCACATTCTCAATATCGTCTTTTTGAGATCTAATACTGCTCTGTACAACCTTTTCGCGTTCATCAATATTTTTTGTTTTTGGCCTTGTTGAATTTGTTTGTTTAGAAAAAGTTTTTTCTTCCAAAACTTAAAATATGAAATAAGTTTTATTTATAGCTAAATAATTATTAAATTAAATTTTAAAATTATTATTAAATTTTGCTTTTTTTTTGTTAAATAATTTAATTAATAACATGCGACAAAAATTAATTTTTTTTATTGCAAAAATATTAAGTAATTTTTCTCTTAATAACTTTATTTTGTCTAAAATAAACTTTTTTTTATTAAAAATCCTATTTTATAATACTGCTATTCCTTGAAAATACTTTTTCAAATTTAAAATTCACTCTCTATTTGATCAGTGGCGTGATTCTTTTGAAATATGTTCTTTGTGGTAACAAGAGGAAATTATGAAAGTCAATACAAATGGAACAAGAATATTCCCTTTAAGATAAAGTTAAAATTTTCAATAATAAATTATCTCTTAAAAATATTTGAAATGCACTTTTTTTACTTCTAGTCTAAATATATTTAATGTTCTTAAGAAAATTCTTAAAATAATCTCAATTACGTTTGTCATCTAAATGAGAAAAAATTGGTCAATTTTCAAACTTTTACTTTTTGCTGAAAAAATTTACAGTTTGATTTTCCTAAATTGAGTAAATTTTTACATACTTTTTGTTTTTTTTTTTTAATATATAATTAAAATAATAGAATAAATATATTCAAAATAACTATGTACCAAAATTTTTTAAGACTATTTTTTTAAACTGAAACAAAATTGTTTCTGATTCATAAAGAGTATTTCTTAGTGGACTATGGTAAGGTCTAAATAGAATTTATTATTGAAAAGAAATTTCGGACAGTTTAGGCGCTAAATTTTTCAATAAATACAGGATTTTCGGGGCACTTTTAATCAAGTAAATATGGTAAGTGTGATTTAGGAGCATCGTTTCTGATATTTTTTTTATTAATTAGTACTTCTAAAAGTTTGTATGGTCGAATGATTTGTGCGTTAGTCATGCATTAGATGATCAAGGGTTCAAAATTCGATGAAGAAATATTCAAAATATCTCCGCAGTATTGGGTAATAATAGCAATGAAGATATTCAACACAATGCAGGTATCCCTGTGTTAGATCAGAGTCATTACTTAAAATTGTACATAAAAATAAGTTAAGAGCCTCCTGATTATTATCTTTTTGTCCGAATTAAGTGAAATTTTACAAGATTCTTTTTACCATAGAATATTTGAAAAGGTAAAATTTTTGATCATTTAGTTCTTTTTGCCCAAGGCATTCTGAAATTTCATACAAAACTTCCAATACAAGGAGTAAAAAATTTTATAACTCTTGTTTTAATAGTCATAAATTTGTTTGGCAGATGAAACAAAGTGAAACAACTGTTGTTTCACTCATTGTGCAAGTCTGCAAAATCTGTGCAAATTGATTGCGATATATTTCAATATTATTATATTGAGTGGAATTTTGCAACAGTTGTTTCACTTTGTTTCATCTGCAGAACAAATTTATGACTATTAAAAGAAGAGTTAAGAGATTTTTTACTTTTTGTATTGGAAGTTTTGTATGAAATTTCACACGATCTTTGCTCAAAAATTTTAAATGTGAAACTTCATTCCATTGTATGTTAAAATTCAAATTTGAAAGTTATAAAATTTAAAAGACTGTGTATATTGCATTGGAATGAAGCTGGACATTTAAATTTTTTGAGCAAAAAGAGATAAACGATCAAAAATTTTACATGTCAAAAGTGTTAGATTCAGATTTTATTTAAATTATTATTTTTTAACTTTTTTTTTATTAACTTTTAATTTTATTCTTCATAAATATGAAATACAATTAAATTTCTTTAAATGTTTAGCTTTTAAAAATGTCTTCCAAAGAGTACAAATAAAAAAAAACATATAAACTAGAGAATCAAATGATTATGATTTGAAAATTTAAAATTTCTACTTGTGGGTTAACATATGAGGCCATTCATCCTAAAAAAACGCCATACTTAATAGCAAAATTATAATTTTTAAAACTTAAAAATTTTTTAAATGAGATATTTTCTGTGGTAAAGTAAAACATTCTCGGTTTAATTAGATACAATTTTTTAACTCTCAGTTTTTTTATTTTCCAAAACAAATGAATAAAATCATTGTTGTTTTGCCTAAACTTTACTAATGATAAAAATAAGGGAGCGTGAATTTTGGAACAAAAGACAAAAACAAAATTTTAAATTTGAAATAAATTTTTTATTTTGACTTTAAAACTTGATCTGCAAATTGTATCAGCTGATACATAGTTGATGTCACACAAAATCAGAGTGTGCAAAAATTCTGCAATTCAATTTTTAAAATTTCTCAATACATTTAGTTTTTTCAGAGTTGCAAAGATTTTGCACACTCTGATTTTGTGTGACATCAACTATGTATCAGCTGATACAATTTGCAGATCAAGTTTTAAAGTCAAAATAAAAAATTTATTTCAAATTTAAAATTTTGTTTTTGTCTTTTGTTCCAAAATTCACACTGCCTAAAAATAACGGATCGTTTATTTCCATCTTTTTAGGGTTATGGATTGAATTTAATTTTTATACTTAAATTTTTTTTTTATATTATGATATTGTTGATGCTAGAAAAAAATAGATAAAATGATAAAATAATTCAAAAAGTAAGCTATAAATGTAAATTCTTTAAAAAAAACTACCTCTATTTTTTAATTAACTAATTTCTTTTAATCTTAGCATTTATTTTTCTTCCATTTTATAAAGTTTTACTAAACGAAAATTTTAATTAACAAATATAATTACTTGTTTGTTCCTTAAGCTTTTTTTCAAATTCTTTAGCTTCTTTTCTAACTTTCTTTTTCTTCTTTTCAGACTTTTCATCAGAATTTTCTTTATTTTTTTTAGAACTTTTTTCTTTTGATTTGCTTTTCGTTTTTAGCTTTGATGCAGATCGTGATCTAATGGCAGACTTTATGTCTCTTATTACGACATCAGACCCTTTGAGCTCTTTTAATTCGTCAATAGTTATATCAGGCTTTGATTTATAATAAGCCAAAGCATCTGACCAAGGTAAAATGAAATTTTTGGTTAAACAAAACTCAGTCAATTCATTCAAATCTTTAGGAGATAAGAATCGTTCAAGAATTGACTTGGCTGTCGACATAGTTTGTTTACGATTTATTTCGAAAGTAGCAGATCTAAGCAATTCTGTTAGAATATTTTCATGAATTTGCTTATTTTGAGTCACAGATAGGTATTTATCCAGGTTTTCCATGTCTATATTTCTCAACTGGTCTGGAGCCTTAGCATCCATATTATTATTGATTAGCCCGTTTACAATCTCGATCTCCCAATCTGTATTAATTAATTTGAATTCACTTTATACGAATAAATTTTTTTTCAGAAATTTATTTATAAAATTTTAGATTACTCACTCAAATAGGGATTTTAAGTAGTTGCACAATTTTTCATAGAAAATTTTTGATTTTACTGTTCGTAAAGATTTCAGTAGATATTCTAGATAATCTTTTAAGGTTTTAAGATCATCTTTAACGCTCTGAGGTATCCAATCTTCTCTCTGTAACTGCTTGAAAATCTCGCTATTTGTCTCATCTTCCACATGATAGATTCGATTTTTTCGCTCAAGTTCCAATTGATTTTCAATTTCAATTTCTTCAATAAACTTACTTAAACGAAACCGATTCAATTTTTTGTACTTTGGGTTCTAAAAAAAGGGTAAAAACAATTTTAGTTTCTATAAAAACTGAGTTTTTATTTATCGAAAAAAATTAAATTTAATGTTTCCAATTTTAATTTTAAAAACTTCACTTGTATATTTTAATTAACATCAATGTATTATTCCAAGTCCTCCTGGTAACACAAAGTGTTCTCATTTCAAAAATGGACTTATTTAAAAGTACTTTTGTCTATTCAATTATATAAAATTTACATTAAATTTTTTATTTTTTTTTAATCTTAGTTCTGATTGTATTTTAGTAAGCGAATTTAGTTAACACTAGAAAAATTTTTAAATGCTCATATCTTTTGAATGGATTTTTCAAATAAATATATTTTTTTTGAATTATGTAGATATTAAAATTTTCTTTAAAAAATGATATTACTTTATAAAATTATTTTAGTTTTTTTATAAAATATTTATGAATTAAAAAAACCTGAAAAAATGCTTGGTGCTTCTAGTGTTAACAATTTAATTTTTACATAGTTTTAACTACTATAGGTATTTATTGAAGCAATTAGAAATATTTATAAAGCATTTAAACTGAATGATTTTTAAAAGAAAAAAAATTTAATTTTTGGTCTAACTGAAAGGTATTTTTGAGCGAATTCAAAAATATTACTACCGTAAACCCTTCTTAGAAAGTGCAAGAAATAACTTTTGATTCTTAGGTTCTAGTACACGCATAAGTGACCATCGATCCCATGCTAAAATCGGCTCCTTTAAATACGCTTTTCATGTTTTGAAGTGGTGTCTTGGTGCTGATTATCCTCATTACCAACAAAAAATTGGGAGATAAAGGGTAACCGAGGAACAAAATGTAGAAAAAAATTATTTTTTTAATTTAAAATTAAATCCAATTAATAATTTTTTTATTTTTTTAGAATTATATTTTAACACTTAATTAAAAAAATAATTTTAATCTCGCACTTTTTTCAAAATTTTTAATTTCAACCCCACGCCATAACTCAAAAACTTGAACTTTTTTGATTCTAATTTAATTTATAATTTTCATTTTCAATGCGGCTATAAACCAGCATTTTCGGTTTTTGACCTAACATTATTGCAAGTTTTTTGCATTTTAACGTCGCGTTAAAACATGAAATGCGCATCCCAAGGGGGCCGATTTCAACATGAGAATGAAGATCGCCTATGCTTGAACTAAAACCTAAGAGCCAAAAGTTATCCTTTGCATAGTTCCGCAAAGGTCCACAATATTAGGAATTTGTATTGTAAAATTTTATTAAAAAAAATATTATTTACATTTCTTAACACTAGAAGCATCAAGCATTTTTTCAAGTTTTTTTAATTCACAAATATTTTATAAAAAAACTAAAATAATTTTATAAAGTAACATCATTTTTTAA
>PJRA01000030.1:185115-207084 GCA_016987375.1 Brachionus koreanus
TAGTTATAATAATTAAGTATAAATTAATTAACTAAAAAAATTCGATGACTAAAATCTAATCATAACCATGATAAAAAAAAAATCCATGCAATTCAAAATTTATGTTTTTCAATTTAAATATTATATTGAGTCATAAAATCTTGTTTTTTTTAAAAGATTGGAAATATTTGATTCTAGCATCTTTGTTTATTCTAAAAATCAGACTAGTTCAAAAGTCAAGTCAAGTCACTGACTTGAATTTTAAAACACTTTTAAAATACTTTTTTTATGAGATTTCCACAAGATAAAACTTTAATAAAGAAAAATGGAATTAATACTGACTTTTTTTCGAAAAAAAAAATTTTAAAATGATTGAAAGGACTTTAAAATGACTTTTTTTTGCCTTTTGCACAAGTCTGCTAAAATTATTTAGTCAATATTGGAAAAGAGTCCTACTAGCAATAGCAACAAATCTTAAAATATCTGCAGTTGAAGGTGAAAAAGTTCTTAAAGTAAGAAGAGAACAAGATTGATTTAAAATTTATTAGTGGTGAAATTTATTAGAGAAATTCTAGATCGGAATGTTCTGCATAGTGCTATTGAGAGTTAAAAAAGTGATGCTGTGTGTTTGACAGAATTTATAAGGGGTAATACACTTGGAGCTAGTTCCAGACAGTCGTGCTTAAAATGCAGAATTTTATTCTGAACAATTGAAACGAATTTATGCTTCACTTCAAAAAAAATATTCTCCTTAGGTCAATCGAAAGCTCGGTTTGTAAAGCAAAATAAAGCTAGACTTTAAAGAGCTAGAAGAATAATAACAGACAAATAAAAGAACTGAAAGTAGGGATCGAAAATTTTTCTCATTCAGCATATACCTCAAATTTTTCACCTTCTGATTGTCATTTTTTTCACCCAATAGTTCATTTTCTCAGAGGACGGGATGTAACTAACCAAGATCAAGTTGAAGAAGGGTGGCATGAGTTATTTGGCTCCAAAATCTGTTTATCAGCAAGCTACTCGGTATAAAAGGTTGGCTAATTTTTGCTTTTTTTATTGATAAACTAAAAATTTAGATAAAAATGCAAAATTTTTTGACTCATCCTAATATTAGAAAATAATAAAAGTACATGAGACAGCTAAAGCAGTGAGAAATCTTAAAATATGAGTGTTACTTTTAGTAAAAGTGCATGTCTCTCTTAGCAAAAAATATGGTATTAGTAAATATTAAATGATTACCGTTAATTTTTTAACATAATTTAAAGCAAATTGGACTTCTTGATTCTCAAGTTTAGTAATTGCTGCTAGTGATTCAAAGGCTGCAAATTTAACATTATCCGGATAACTGTTTGATTCAATAATATTCATCAATTGACTGTCAATGGTAAAATTTTCAGAGCAAAAACTTGGTAACAATTTAATATTGTCAGCAAGAATATCTAGATCAGTTGCATCTAGTTCTTCTTCTAATTGACTTTGAATCCAGTGTAGCTGTTCTTTATTTAATTTGAATTTACTTTTAAAGATAAAAAGTATTAGATAAAGTTTTATCAATGCAATAAGTTAACAAAAATTAACATTATTACTCTTTGTGATATTATATTACCTTCTTATTTCTAATAAAAGTGACGCTATATCAGAGTGATTAGATGGATCGCGCTCAATTAATTTATTTACTAAAAATTTAATCAAGCTATTAATATTTATATCCAAATTGGGCTTGAACCAATTATAAATTTTCAATCTGTTAAAAAATTCTTTCAAAATAGAATCCAAATCTTTTTCTAAAATAAAAAAAAAATAAAGATAAAATAAAATTATCTTTTATGACTAACCGTCTTTATTTGAAGCTTTCTCTATTTCTTCCTCCTCTGAGCTGATTTCATAATCAAAACCTGTTTCGGTTTCATTTTCAACAATTGAACTCTGACTTTTTTCTTCTGTGGACCTCTATTTAAACGCCGGCATTAGTCAAGTTTTTTTTTTAGATAATAAAATTAACCCATTTTAGTTTCCAGACTTTCTTCTCAGGTACTTTTTCGTCAAATATACGAAAAAACTTTCTTACAACAGAATTGGGTATAAAACCATCGGGCGCTATTGGAAAATTTCTTTTAATTTTCACTTTGACTGACTGTGACTCAGTTTTTTCTTTTTCAAGCTCCAGTAATTCGTAATAAGTAATAGCAGGCGTGTAATTTTGATTTTGATTGAAGGACTTTTTACAATTTCGAAAAGAATGCGTATGTTTGTTTAACATTTTGAGCAATCTTAACAAATATTAATTTTGTTGAATGAAGAAAAATTCAATCAAAAAATTAAATTAAATTAACTTAGAATGCCAATATAAAGCCTAAAAAATGTAATTAGGTAATACATAAAAAATTTACAAAGTAGAGACAGAATCTTAATTAATTTTTAATTAAATGTTTTTTAATAAACCTTTTTATTAGTATTTTTTATCACGAGAATTAAAAACTAACAAAAAATGTAAACTTAATCATTTATTCCCTTAATGTAATTTAAAATTCGCGTGATCGATAAACAACTATTGTGTTTATTCGATTTTTATTAGAAAAAAAAAGTTTCAATTTAAATATTATATTTATCTAAAAGTGATTGTAGTTAAAAATATAGAAGCAAGAAAATGGCCACAAGTTGGCTATGTTAATAAAAATAATTTTTATTTTGTTTTAGGTTTCAAACAGAAATTCGTTCTAATTTCAATAATTTAATTTTAAACCTAAGAATAATCTGTCAGGTGAATGTTAAAAACATTAAAATAATCTCCAACTATCACAAAAATTAAATAAATTTTGACAGTAATGCAATAAATTTTAGCTAGCAACAAAATAAACTCTAGTGAAGAATGAGGTTATCTTTTTTCAAAAAAAGTTTTATAATTGCAATTAAAAAAAAAATTAAAAAAATTTGAATCAACAAATAACATCTTTTAATATGTTATCTAAGTCTGTTAAATTCGCATTAATCATTTTGAGAGTATGTTTTATTTAAAAGCATTTAAATTTACATTTTGATAAATATTTTATTTTTTGGAACTTTAAAAGGAAGACTTTCAAAAAACATTTTTATCTTTAATTCTAGAACCAATATTTAATTTAGCAACATTATTCATATTTTTTTTAAAAGAGATAAACAAAATTTTTTTTCTAAAATTTTAAAAATTCGTTAGATACCATAAAAAATCAAAACAAAAAATTAAATTTTAAATTTATTAAAATGAATTTTAACTAAAAACAATTAGAACATATGTTAACTTATCAATTTAATGAAAAAATATTAATTTTAATTGAATTTTTTAATCATAATAAATCTAGAAAATAATTATATTAATAATAAAATTTCTTAATTAATGATTGTCTGCTTTTTTTTGCACTTTGAAATGAAAAATGATATAAGTAGATCTTTAATAGCTTAATACTTTTTTAATTTTATTTTTAATTCAAAAGTTTGTTATATATTTTTATTTTAATGTTAGTGAAAGCCTATTTGAGGTTTTTCAGTTTGATCGGATTTTCAATACATTAAAAAATAAATATTTTTATCTTAATTAATAGCTAATTAAATAGATTGTTAAGCTCAAAATAAAAAATAACAACCTTTCAAAGATAAAATAACACATGTCTTTTATTAAAAGACTAAATTAAATGTCTAATAGAATTATAATGATCATGCTCATTTTGTTAAAAAATTTATTTTTTAAATTTTGACTTGGAAGCAACGAGAAATGTGAAAGT
Organism: Brachionus koreanus; assembly: GCA_016987375.1. Taxonomy (NCBI): domain Eukaryota; kingdom Metazoa; phylum Rotifera; class Eurotatoria; order Ploima; family Brachionidae; genus Brachionus; species Brachionus koreanus. The sequence goes on from PJRA01000030.1 coordinate 188,853, forward strand.
GAAAATGGTTCAGAATGGAAGGAAGTAATAAGTGGTGTTCCACAAGAATCTGTTTTTGTCTCCTGTCCAGTTGTATGATTTAATTTTAAACCCCCCCTAAAATATTCGGCAGCAGTCTAGAACCTTGTAATTGAAAGAATTCTGACATTTTGGATAGTGTTGGGCTGCCACCAATTTTAGCCGGCCGGAATAGGTGAGTTTCATATCGTCCGTTTACGGTCGATATAACAGACAATGACAAGTGTGATTTGCAATTTTTTGATGTGATCGTTTATTGGTCGGCCTATCTAATGACAGTTCGTTAAATGACTGATAAGTTGTCTTAGATTGAATTTAATTTAAAATTAAGAAAAATTTCGAAATTAAATAAATTATAATAAATGAAAAAAAAAATTTTCTTGATTTAGGCTTAAATTATGAATTATTTGAGATAAAGACCGAATGTCTTTTTTGGCTGGCTACATGGCCCCTAGTATTGGTCCCAAATGCTAGTTCTGGAACAAGTAGTGTTTTTGATAGAAGTCTAGATTATCTTTTTCACAGTTTTTAATCTAAAAATCTTTAAATTAAAACAAAAAAAAACGCCAACCTTTTTTGAACACCCGTTAAAAAACTTTTTTCTTTTTTTTTTTTTTTAAAATTTTTTTAGCATTAATTTATTTTTTAGAGATTTATGTTAAAACCAGACCATATGTTCCGGAGTGAGTCTGTTATAGCTTTTATTATTATTAAATTTTATATCAAAATTTTTGGAGAAGCATTTGTTTCAATAAAGTCAAGTTTTTCTTAAAATCTTCATTTAATATCTATGAATTTGAATTAATTAGTTAATTTCAGAAAAAGAAAACTAAATATTTTTAAGCCAAAAAACTAATGATGATTTTGGTTTAGATTAAATTAAGAAATTTTACAGTAAAAAGACGGAAGTAGTCTTGATCTAGGCTTAGAAAAAGTAGGACTTTCTACAAATATTTTTTTAAAATTATTAGAATAATGTTAAATGTAATAATTGTTTTTACAAAAACGAATAAAATAAAAAAATTATATTTACATGGTTTTAAATAAATAATTTTATTAATTTCCGAAAAAGTAAAAGTTTATTTTATTAATTATTTTAATCGTTTTTAATTGTTCTTTCGCTCAGAAAATTTCAAAATTCTTTTTTTTTTAAGGAGAAATTTTTCTTTTTGAAAATATGAAAATGTACCGGTTCCTGAGAAAATTGCACAGCTTTCAAAGTGGCGTTTCTCCTGCAATTCTAGACAATTTTAGTGATTCTCTTAGAAAATAATAATATAATATCGATACTCTTTGGAAATATCGATATTTTTAAATAATAAAAATCCTAAAGTTATAGTGGTGTTTCGCTAAATTTTTTTAACTTAAATTGCTAAAAGTCTAATTGGTTAAATGGTTAAATGAATAAGAAGTTAAAAGTTTACAAAAAGAAGATTAATCAATATCATCTAACACTAGAAAATCTGAGGGGATTTTTAGACCCCTTTTTAAAAAATTAAGACTAAAATATTTTTTAATAGAAATAAAATTTTACATAATAACTATTAAAAACTTAACATCTTGTATTTAATTCTTAAAAATTTTTAATTGTTTTCTTGTATTAAACTAGGACAGTAACAACAGCCAAAAATTTATTCTTGATTCTCTTAGGATTTTATTATTTAATTTGCTTCAAAAGTGCCTCAATTTCGGTAGCATACATCTCAAATATGTTCGAATGCACGTTTATGTATTTTTGCATTTAGACTTAAATTTAGGTTAACAGAATACACTTTTATCAGAACTCTTATTAAAAAAGTGAGTTTTGTGAGTCAGTTTTTGTACATCTAGCAAAGAAAAAGAGTCAATCACTTAAAATTTCAATCAATAAATAACTCAAAATGATCCAGAAAGTTTATGAATTTTAATAAAAATTATATGAATAAATAAAATGAATTTTTTGATATAGAATTTTTTTAAGATCTTGGATAGTTTTAAAATGTCATCAAATTTCAATTCTAATTAATTTTTTTTTATTTTTTTTTTCTTGGATATATTGAAAAATTCCACAATTCTGATCAGTAAAATAAATTAAATCATGTCAAAAAAATTCTTTATTTTTTTTATTCAGGCTAAATGAAAAATTTTTTTTTAAATTAAATTTAAAAAAATGTTATTAAGTAAATATTCAAAAGAATATTATATAATATTCTATAAAACCAAAATATATTTAGGTTTTAAATTTCAAAGAAAAAGAAAATTTCTAGTTTAAAATTTTCAGCTAATAATTAGCTCATATATAATTTTGAAATGAAATTAAATTTAAATTCAAAGACTGGAATTTAAATTTAAGTTATAAACTGAATGATGATATTCTATCAATAGAAAGCATAAGGTAACTATTGCAAAGAGTCAAAATTGAATTTTGTTTGATTGATGATTTTATCAAAAAAAAATGATTATTTTCTGTCAATTTTTTTTTTATTGAGATATCTACTAAATAGATAAACTAGCATCAAGCAAAATTTCAAAATTCCTTAAGTATTCACTTATATAACAAAAATTATAAAGAAAAATAAATTGAAATCATTAAATCAATAAAGATAAGTTGCTGCATGTATATTCAATAATTAAGCTAATTGATTTAAATAGCTGACATTTTGGATATAAGCTAGATGCTTCCGAAATAAGTTCCGAGTAAAATTTATTGTTTTTTTTCTTAATTAAATGCAAATATTTAAAAAAAAATTAGTCGACAAAATTCGACAAGACAAACAAACTTGTTTCATGAGCTATTATGTTTACGTAATAATTTATCAACTAATCGATAAAGATATTTTAAGTTTAGAAAAGGTGTATGTAACTAAAAAATTTTGATAATAATCTCAAAATAGGCAAATTATTTGAAAAAATTCAACTGCTTTGAATAAATGCCATCCAGGTAAATCGTTCTCAAGTGACTAACCTACAATTTCTAAATTTTTTTTTGTTTAGGTTTTTTCTTATGAGAAAAATTTTCTTTACAGGAAAATTTTTTTTTCAAATTTAGAAAAAAATAAATAAATCAGTAGAGAGAGATATAAAGCTATTTTTAAATTTTCAAATATAAATCACTGGTTTTTATAAGAAAAATAGAAACAAAATTTATAATTTTCAACCATGATGTATGATGTTCTATTAGGCTCTTTTCAATATTTGATCAACTAATTAAATGACAACTAAAAAACTCAATTTAATTATTTTGGCTTGACGGAATTGAGAATAAATTCCGCTTGAAAAGAAACTTGTTAAGTCAAACGTTTTTTTAATCAATTAGACAAATATCTAATTTTATTATTATAAGCCATTTGATTCCGGAAGCAAATGTTTAAACGATTTGCTGAGTATGACAATCGGAATTATGTAAATTAAAGATATTATATAAATATTTTTCTTTTATTTTTATCTAATCTCATCTTCATAAAATGTCAATTGAAAACAAATACAGAGCTTAGATGCAAATTTACAATATTCCATAGATATTATAATAAAAATTCATAATTTGAAATTATCGATTTTTTTTTCTGCCTTCAAATGAGCTTACAATGGAATCATTTATTATTATTTATGTTAGAGTTACTTTAGATGCATAGGGACAACTATTTATGAATTTTGGTTTTAAAAAAATGACTTCAAGTAATTTATTAACACTTTTTGGCAACTCAAATTTATTTCCGAATGTTCTTTTTCATTTATTATCTCAAATTAATCCTTGATCTAAATTATAGATGAGTTGTTTCCTAAATTACGTTTTATCAATAGAAAAACTTTTGGAAATTAACTTGACTGTGAGCATGAAACGAATTTTTATTTTACCGAACTACGTGCTACAATACAAAAATCGATTTTCTAACCCAAGAGATAAATTTTAATCGCATCAAATAGTTGCATTTTTAGACACATTTTTAAAAGAAATATTCATTTAAAAAAAAAGATTTATTTTAGAATTTGCGTCATACTAGAATGTCAACTAAACAATCTTGTATATTAGTATCAAAAATTAATTTGATCTTTAGTTAAATATGTTCTAGAAATAAAAAAAAATACCAAAGGCTTCCAAGTTAAATAAAGCTTAATCGAACTTACGTATTCTGTATAAATTATATTCAGCAAGATTTGATGTTATTTTAAAATTAAAGTTTAAGTTAAAAAAAAATTTTTCTAAATATATCAGAATATGTCAGCAAAATCGATCAAATTAATTCTAATTAAGAGTAAAACAATTTTCAAATTTTATTTCATTTTTCTGCTAATGCGAAAGTTAGATGCAAAGCAGGAAAAAAGCAATATTGGTAATACAAAATTACCAGGAAGCATTCAAACCTTTATTTATTATTATTTGATTATTTTAGATTTTAAATATATGCAGTGAACAAAAGCCTAGAGTGTTTAGAATATTTTGCCAAAATGGCATGAAAAATAAAGTTTTAATTTTTTACTAGTAGCCAAAGAAAGTATTATATCGTAAATAACAAAAATAGCTATATATGTGTGGCATTTGTATCTTCGAATCTGTATGTGTGAAATCAAATAAAGAAATTTAAAACCAGATCAAAATTTAATGCCAAAAAACTTCTGATTAAATATTTTTTTCGGCATTTAATTTATATGTATGTTTTTCTTTGTTAAGTATCAATTTTTTTTCTATTTTTCATCCATAATAAAGTAATAGAGCATTTTCCAGAGAAAAACTCTCTAAATAAAAACCAAATGTCACTATTATTATCTAGTCAAATGGAAATTTCAAAAACAAGATCATTTATTGTTTATGCTTTCATAAAACTAGAAAAAAGCCTATTGACAGACTTTAGATAAATTTTTTTAACTAAAAAAATAAATTTTAAATTTTAGCAATTAGTGTGTTCAACCTTAATCGGTTAAAACTTTTAATCGGTTTAAGAATTCTTACCAGCTTCATAACCGGTTAAAGTGTGACTTAACCAGATTTAGGAATAAAAAAATTTAATTTTTAGATAGAAACTTTATTGATAAATCTATTAGCTTAAAAAAGAAACAAAAATTGTAAAAGTTATTAAACAAAATCAATCAATTTTTTCGGATTTTTTAAATACTCAGAAATATGAGATTAGCTTTGAATAGAATTTTCTATTAATATTTTAAAGGATGAATTTTTTTCCTAACTTTTGAAAATTTAACTAAAAAAAAATGCATAAACATTTAAATCAAGAAATTAATGTGCCTTTTTCAATCAGGCACATTAACATATTTATTTGGTAAAAATTTGGTTTTAAATTGTAACCGGTTTCAATATCTTATCCGGTTAAGAACCGATTTTTTAACCGATTTATCAGCCCTAATATTTATTGATCTCGCTCAGTTCATTTTAAATTACAAAACATTAAAAATTGAAAAAAAAATTTTTTTTATTAGTTCTATTAGTGATGTGTTTAACTAAATTAAATAGTATAGGCTAAATTACAATTAATACACTTTCATGTTACATTTTTTTTTATTTTGATTTTTGAAAAATTTTACAGGATCAAAATTTAGCTTCAAAAATTTAAAAATTTTAAATCAAAGCTAATTTTCGCAATTATATGAAAGATTAATTAATAAATTTTTTTATTATTAGATATATTATTAGATAAAAGTTAAAGTGTAGTTTAACAAGAGAAAATCTGGGACGATGCTCGCGACATCGTCAAGCGACGAAGAAGACTATGACCAAATAAAACTCCAGCAGAACAAATCGCCGTTTGCAGGCCAATCAAACCGAGACCAGACCAAGTCACCGTACAATGCGACAATAAATGGCTTGTCAAGTCTAAACATAAACGGCGATGCAAACAGTTTGCGCAGTTCATTTTCGACTAGCAACGAAACCGAAAATTTTAGCCATCACAACTACTCGCAAAAGTCGTCGTTTCGCAATTCCAGTTTCAGAAGTAATTCAAGTGCTAGCACAATCGGTGGTAATACTCTGACTCCGGGTAATTTAAGCACGCCTAAGAGCTCGCCGCGACGAAAAGCAACGCCTGGTAGGCAATTGCCGCGCAGACCAGGCGACACAGCCTCGTTCTCCAGCAGTCTAAACGACCGAGTGGTTGATGACGAAAGTGACGACAACAGTGAATATAACTACGAAGCTCACTACGCGCCCCAACAAAACAATTTTTTGAATCAAACCAGTGATGACGAGGCCGGTGAGCCCTACCGAAACGAATTGGACAACCAAAACCAAAATGGTGAAAATGAGTTGACAATGGCGCGCAAAAATAAAAAAAATAATCTAAACCTCGAAGAGCAGCAGAATCAGACGGCTCTTGCAGCCCAGCAAAACGAAGCTCTGAAGGAAGCCGAATTGCACAAGAAACGACTTCAAATTTATGTTTTTGTGTGTAGATGCATTGCTTATCCGTTCATTGCCAAACAGCCCACAGATATGGTCAGACGCCAAATGAAAATAAACAAGCAACAACTGCAAAGCATTAAAGATAACTTTGATCTTTTTTTGCAGAATAAAATGAACAATTTGGAGGCAGACGAGGCGTTTACCAATGCAGTTCGAAGTTATCATGAAGTTTTTCTTAAGTCGGATCGAATAACAAAAATGGTAAATACGGGAAGTTGTTCGGCATCGGATTTTCGTGATGTGTTTAAGAATAATATTGAAAAAAGAGTTAGAAGCTTGCCTGAAATAGACGGACTAAGCAAAGAAACAGTTTTGTCTTCTTGGATGGCCAAATTTGATATAATTTTCAAATACAATGAAGAAAATAATATAAACAATGCAATTGCTAGTCGACGTCATTCTAGAAATCTAAATTTATCTAATAATTCAATGTCATCTGAATGTATTTTGACCAAAGAACAATTGTACGACCTGTTCCAGAACATATTGGGAATTAAAAAGTTTGAACATCAGCTTATATTCAATGCTGCTCAACTGGATAATGCCGATGAGCAAGCGGCTACTATTCGTCGAGAGCTCGACAGTCGTATGAAACAAACCGAAAATATTCAAAAAGTAAATATGAAATTTTCAATTTTTTATTAACTATTTTTCAAAATTAACACTGGCATAAAAAAATTAAAAAAAAATTGTTGGCTTGTTTTTAAAACTATTAAAAAATACAAATAATTCATCTTAATATGAGTTAAAGAAGAAGGTATTTAAGGCCGTTCAATGGCCGGACAATTGACAGATGGTTAAACAGCAGACCGTGTCTAGACCGGCCGGCCATTAAACGGTCCGAAAAAAATTTTTTAGTAAAATGTTTGTATCAGTAAATTTTAACATCTCCAAATCAGTTAACTCCACACTCAAATGCAGATTTTTTTGAACTGAAAAATATTAGCCACTTTTCTCACAAATGAAATAATTATATCCTCATCTAATATCCTTGGGTTATTAAGTAGAACAAGTCTCTATAGTCTATAATATGAAATGATGGCTTTTTTATAACACTAGAAAGCCCGGCTGATTTCTCATAAATGATTTCAAATAAAGTTATCAACATAAATTAAAATTGTTTTCTACGAAATTTTATTCATTTTCTAAAAAATTATAATCAAAATTTTTAGCTAATTAAAGCCATATTTTTAAATTTTATTTATATTTGATAAAATTCAAATTTCAATTTTCCAACAAAAGTTCTATAAAACCCCTCGGGCCTTCTGGTGTTTAAAATTTAGAGCCCTAGGATATTAGATGAAGCAGATACTTTTTCTTTTGTTATTTGATAATTAAATAGTTCTATTTTATAATTATGTTCTTGTGACTTATTATTCTATTAATTTTTAAATCTATAAAATTTATTATAGACAATTAAGTATTCTATACGAACAGGTAATACTATCATTTAGCTGATAGATTGATTTTTTTTTAATTTACCAAAATTTTAAAATAAACTCATCTATTTGAAATTAATTTAAAAAAAAAATTTGTAATCGGAAATTAATTCATTTAATCATTATATTTACTTGTGCTTTTCAATAAATGAATCAATAAAACTTAAAAATTAGGTGTTTATATGGGACAAAAGAAACATTTTTTTTAAAGAGATTAATTTGAAAAGATTAACTGAATCAAAATGACTGAGTTAAAATCACATCTGAACATAAAGTTCAATGTTATTCAAAATTTCAGAGTGAAATTACCTTGTTTCACTTTCATGTCGCATTTAAGTTTCTGGTGCAATATTACAATATGATATATTTGTCTCGTTAAATCCAGCAGAATAATAGAAAAGGCGCTCCATTTCCTTTTCAAATATTTTTTTGAGCAGCGGTTCAAGTCTGCTACAAAGGTTATTCAATCGAGTTTATCTTTTACAACCCAAACGAAACCGGTTCCACCTTATTTTAAGACGAAAGGATTTTAGAATGCGAAATACAGATTTATTCAAAATATTTGAACCTTTGTTTGAACCCCAGAAGCAAGGTTTTAACCCTCAACCCTAGCTACTACTAGCATAACTAAAATCCATACATAAACACTTTCAAAATTATAAGCTTTAATTTTGTACAAAATAGTAAAAAATATTTTTGAAATTTCTGAAAATGAAAATTTCAAGTTTTTGGACCAAAAAAACGAGGGAAAAACACTTTAAACAAAACAAAATATTTCATTTAGAGTGTTTTTAAACAGTTTTTGACACGCCAAAAATATTAAAAAACACCTCAAACACCCAACAATGCTATTTAAACACTTAAAAAACGACTAAAAAATTCCTGAATAAAAATGTAATGTTCTTATATCAAAAATAATTTTAAAAAAATAGTCTAAAACGCTTAAAAACAAATAAAAAACACCTCAGACACCCAAAAACACTATTTAAACACTAAAAAACGTTTAAAAAACACACTTCTTTACAATACTTAAAATATGTTGAATTTTTTTTTTGTTAAATTTTATTTTAATTTAATTACTAATGACTTAATTTGTCTAAATTCTTATCTTTGTACTTTTTTTAAAACAAAAATAATAAAGTTTTTGTTTTCTGGCTGTTTTACGCCCGTTTATCCTCTGTTTTTATTTTGTTTAAACGCTCACGTTTAAACAGTGTTTTTTGCCTGTTTTTGTCCCCTCGGATTATCTTAAGTTTATCGCTATTGCAATCACCATTTTCTAAAAGATCTTTATGAAAAATTTACCAAGATAAAATAAAATGAAATATTGAATTTTTCAAAAATTTCTAAAATTTATTTTCAAAATATCGTAAACACTCACCAAGGGTTTCGTTCACTCAAAGTAAAATACAAAATTTCAATTTATTTAAAAAAATTGTGTAATTTTTTGCAAATTTTTGATGAATTTTTAATTTAAATTATTTTTCCTTTCTTTAAATCAATATTTTTTAGATTTAAATTTAAGTAAGAATTTTTTTTTAAAAGTGAAATTTCCAAGTTTTTCCTTAAATGCAATGGAATGATGAAAAATGAAGAGTACAAATTATAGAATTGATATTTCAAAAGTGTTTAAGTGTAAAGAAAAAAATATAATTTTATTTCAATTAAAAATTTTAAAATAATTTAAATAAATTTACACTATTTTTTCAAGTTTTTTTTCTCGTTTTCAAAATTTGAATTCAGAATTATGGTGATGTGAACTTACTTATTGATAATAAAAATTCAAATCATAGATTTATAAAAATTATTCTTCAAAACTATTATTCTGACCTTTTTTTTTCATTTTTTAAATTATTAATTAAAATTTATTTTTTCTAGCAAAATGGTTTAATGCCAAAATTTGTACATAAAAACATGGAAAGTACGTATATCGAAGAGTTAAAGCAATCAATTAGTCTTTTAATGAATCATTTGGATAATCAACCAGTTGGTGCTTCCGAGTCAAAATTACGATTGAAGCGAACTCAGGCTAAATCGGATAATCATCATCATGATGAAAACGAACCTTGCTTGTCCAAAAGCGATGTTGTTCTTAATTTTCAAATAGAAGTTGTTGTAATGGAAGTCAAAGGTTTGAAATCACTGCCACCGAATCGGATCGTATTTTGTGTCATGGAAGTTCAAGGTCATTCTAAGTTACAAACTGATCAAGCCGAAGCATCTAGACCTATTTGGGACACATCTGGTGACTTTAAAACCCATCAACCGTTGCCTATTATTAAAGTAAAACTATGCATGGAAACTCAAAATATTCTTCAGGACAGCAAAGAACTCGGTCGTGTTGTACTCAGACCAGATCCTAATTTTACTCGAGCTGCTACATGGTATGTAATGGACAAAGGCAATTCAAAATTTCAAGATGAGCTAAAAATTAAGCTAACAGTTCGCATAGATAAGCCAGGTAATTTGAAAATGTGCGGTTGGTGCTATTGTCTGGGAAAAAATGTTTGGAAAAAATGGAAAAAAAGATATCTATGCTTAGTCCAAGTATCGCAGTACACATTTGTATTATGCAGCTATATGGAGAAAAAGTCGGAACCACGCGAATTGATGACTTTGGACAATTTTACAGTTGACTATGCTGATATTGATCCGGATTTGAAAGATCAGGGTGGGAGGTTTTTTTTCAATGCAGTAAAAGAAGGTGATAATGTATGCTTTGCTACTGATGAAGAAGCCGAACGACAACTCTGGATTCAAGCCCTTTATAGAGCTACTGGACAATCCCACAAACCAACACCTCCAACAACAAATTCTTCTTCTCAATTAGCCCGAGAACAAGGCGGTAAAATTTAATAAAATTACACATACCAAACCTTGTTTTTAAGTCAAAAGTCAATTTAAGTTAATTTATATTTTTTTCTAATATGGTTGAATGAATAATAAGTAATAAGGACAATCAAAGGTTAAAAAATTTAAAAATCAAAAAAAATCTATTATGAATTATTATTTAAAAAAAACTTATGCTTTATGTTTAATGTTTCTAATGATAATCAACTAAAGAATTAAGAAAAAAAAGTTCCAATTTTTTGATAGTTTTTAGTCTCTAAGTGTTTTCCAAACTAATTTTTTCTTTATTGAAACTATAAATTTCGATATTTAGACTCTTTATCACAAATTGACCAATTTAAAAAAAAATGTTTAATAATAGATGTAAAAATAAATATTTATTTTAAGTCTTATTAATGAAGCTAAAAAAGTTTAAAAAAATAAATATACTATTAAATCTTGGATTTAGATAAAGAGCTTCATTAAAGTGATTTTACATTAAACTGTTTTCCTCCATATAAAACTATTATTACAAATTTGAAAATTAAAGTTTAATTTTATATTTGTTACGAAAAATGCTTAAATTAAGATTCAATTTAAGACATTTTATTAGTTAATAAATTAATTTTATTTTGTAATTGCTATCTTACTATTTCTTCTTTCTTTCCTGAAATGTTCAATACTTAGACATTTTGCACCTGTCATTAACTTTTATTTTTTCTTGATATTTTCGAGTCAAAAATTCTTAAAAAAGAGACCTTTTTTTACAGTGCTTAGTATTAATTTTTTTATTAGGTATCAAAATTTTTTTTATTAAACAACATGAAAAAGATAAATCAACAAATTTAACACAATTATAAAAAAATAAAAACAAATGAAATTAACAACTGAGTTAACAAAAAAAAATTTTTTCTATTTTTGATTTTGAGCTTTAATTGAGATTGATCCATATTTAATTTGTCTTAGAAAATAATAAATCGAATAGAAAAAAATTAAAAGCAAAATTAATTTCTATTGTTTCACTTATCAACTAAATTTTAACTGATTGCATTCAATAATTTCATTTTTTTTTTACAATTAGTTTTGAGTATGTTAATCAACATTATTAATCTAAAAAATTAATTTTTATTTATTATTTTTGCAAAAATTAAATTTAACATTATATTTTAATTAATTAAAAAAAAAATTTTAAACTGATTGAAATAAAAATATGTTTTTGTAGAGTAAACATTCTTTATTAAATTTTCAAAATAATTATTTTAAGAATTAAATCGAATTTATTTATTATTTTTGCAAAAATTAAATTTAACATTATATTTTAATTAATTAAAAAAAAAATTTTAAACTGATTGAAATAAAAATATGTTTTTGTAGAGTAAACATTCTTTATTAAATTTTCAAAATAATTATTTTAAGAATTAAATCGAATTTATTTAATTAAATACTTAAATACAAGTCTAAATTTATTTTAAGTAAAGCAATTTTACTTTTTAGATGCAGATCGAGCGCGTAAACATGGAATGGAAGAGTTTATTCAAGCAGATCCATCTACTTTTAGCCACAATGACTTGTTTAAAATGCTACAAACAGCAACTTTGGACTTTAGATTGAGTGATCAGTTTTGTTGTCTTGGCTGGTTCAGTCCTGGTCAAATATTTGTTCTCGACGAATACCAAGCTCGATATGGTGTAAGAGGATGCTATCGTCACCTTTGCTATTTAAGTGATTTACTAGACCGGGCTGAACAAGGAAACATAATTGATCCCACACTATTGCACTACTCATTTGCTTTTTGTGCATGTCATGTGCACGGAAATCGGCCTGATGGAATTGGTACCGTTACCAATGAGGAAAAAGTCAAATTCGATGAAATAAAAGAACGTCTTAGAAATTTATTAGAATATCAAATTACACATTTTAGATTTTGCTTTCCGTTCGGAAGACCCGAAGGTGCTTTGAAGCAAACACTATCGTTATTAGAAAGAGTGCTAATGAAAGATATAGTTACCCCAGTTACACCCGATGAAGTGAAAGCTGTTATTCGAAAATGTCTCGAAAACGCAGCCTTGGTCAATTATACGCGTTTATCCCAGGTTGCCAAAGTTGAAGGTAATATTTGTTTTCTAGTTAATCAAGTGGTCTTTTTTTAAGAGAAAATTCTCCTGAGCTTTTCCTAGTATAAAATTAATATTCGGATTTAGCTGTTGATTTTTTTTGTATTTATAGTTCGATGTTTCAGTATTCGGTTACTTAGAGATTTAGCGAATAATTTAATATTGGTCATGAAAATATAATTTAGACAAAATTTATTCAAAAAAGTAAAAAAATTATTTGAAATTTAGTAAAAAAACGGGAAAAATTAGTATAACTTGAAATCATTTTTATTCAAATAAAAATTTAGTCCAGGCCTTTAGGTATTTAATGACAAAAAATGGTTTACCTAGATAGAAATGAATGAAAATTTGAGCGATATTCTTTTACCATAAATTTAGTAAAAATTTATATGAAAAAAAATAATTTTTACCGATATATTAAAATTATAATGTATCAAAAAAAAGCATTGTGAATTTTTGAACAAAAAAAAATTTTAAATTAAAATGGCTGTTTTTCTAAGGATCTCAAAATCGTTCACCAAAATGTATCAGCTGATATATCATTTGTATTTCGTAAATTTAGTCTGTGCAAAAACTCTGCAATTTATTTTTAGTAATCTCCAAATATATGTACTGTTTTACACATTTGTAGAGTTTATTAGCAAACTAAATTTTTGAGATAGAAACTTTATATTATCTGATAAATTTTTTAAAATGATTTTTAGACTAAAGCAATAAAACTATTTTTATTTTGTTACAAAATTGACAAAAAAAATTGCCTTAAATCGATTCTTTTTCTTGCACATTTAATTCACAGCTTTTCTATTTTTTTAAATTTTCAATTTCTTTACATTATTTACATAATTTTTTTTTATTAATTATATTTCATATTTCAATTTGGATTTGAATTTCTAAAGTTTCTAAACTTTTTAAAATCGTGAACAAAGTTTGTTAAATCTAAAACTTCATTATTTTTGTAGGTAAAAATTTTCATTAAATTGAATTTTTTCAAATTAGAGTCTGCTCTAGAAAAATATGCTCTCAACTTCTCCATCCCTGTTTTTAAAATAAAAATTTAAAATTTGCTATATAAATAAAATTTAAACATTCAATGAAAATTTACGATTCCTATCTTTTTTTATTGGAGTTATAGATTATGGCTGCCGCCTATATTTGTTATTACTGGCTGTGGGAAAATTCTTTTTTGCTTGGATAAGACACTTTCCCATAGCCATTCTACAGAGACTAATTATTCATGATGAAGCTTTGGTGTGTTTTCTTCGCGGTATCTATCTTTTTTATAAAAATTGGTAAACCCATTCAGATATTATTAAAATTGATAATTTTAGATTAATTTTTTAGTAATTTTTTTTTAAATATTGCATTTTTAATGAATTTGTACCTAAAATAAAATAAAATTAATCTTTAGGATACTGATTTAAAAAAATTATTTTGAAATTCAAATAATTTAAAAAAAAGATATTTATTAAGTTACAATTTTAAAAAATATTATTTCATGACCAAATTTGACTAAATTGAAAATTAATAATTAATAAAATAAACTAAAATTAAATTAATTGATGAGACTAACTTGAATAGAACAGTTCAATTAGTCAAAAAATATTCAAAAAAATCATATAAACCGATACTTAAAAATTTTTTTACAAAACCTTGGGTCCAATATATGAACAATTGTTCACTTATATTTGAACAATAATCAATTTTCGAAATTACCTAAGCAAGGTAATTTTTATTGTCTAGATAAATCTGAACAAAAAAAAACAGAAAATATATGAACAATTATTTATTAGATTAAAAAATGAAAAAAAATACAATTTAGTTTTATTTATTAATTGTCAATTAACATTCTATTTTGCTTGATTTTTTTTTGTTGTTAACACGATCTGATTAATAATACCAGTTCTGACTAAGAAGTTCTGTACATTGGAACTGACTTATGTTGGCCACAAGAGCACCTCAAAGTAATAGAAAATTTTCGAGAATCACACTGTTCGCAGTCAAACAAATAAAAATATTTAGATATTAGAAAAAATTAAATTGTTCAGATAAATAGAGCAAGAAAAAATTTGTGCACTTAATTTTGAAAATGGAAAAAAAAACTTTTTATTCACCCAATTGTTCATATATTACACAAGACCTAAAACTTTTTATAAAGTTTACCAGGTATTTTTACTGATAGATAAGGACTAAAAATTAGATAATAGCAAGATAGTGCTTAATGTAGCTGACTGTTAATTATTTAAAATAATCTTGTACAATGTAAATTTTGTTAGAAAATTTTGTCCAAAAAAAATAATTTTAAATTTTTTTTAACAGGCGACAAGCATAAACTAGAAGAAAACGGTAAAATTATTTAATATTTAAATTAAATGTTTATGTATTCATTGCACTCTATATATATATATATATATATGTAATTATATGCTTGCATTAAACGTAACCTATATTATTTTATTATTTAAAAAAGTAAAGGAGAAATCAATCTTTCTTCACCCTCTATATGTAATCAATATATATTTTAACCTTTTTGTAAATTGAATTGTTTTTGCAGAAAGCCTGTATAATGTTGACACAACACCTAAAAAGAAGGTCGAAGATTTGATCCATTTAGCCGAGCTTTGTATTGATTTGCTTCAGCAAAACGAAGAACATCATTCTGAGGTTAGTTAATCATTTAGTTTTGAAATAAAATCTAAATTAGTGAATAGATGGATATAAATAGCCTAGATTTCCTTTTGCCTAGTAATTATAGATTGCCGAATAGTTTTAAAAGAAAGCAAAAAATTGAAAAAAATTATAAAAAAATGATTTATCTATTTGAAAGACACAAATGTAAAAAGCACAATAATTTTAAATTTAAAGTAGAAAGCCGTGCTTTGATTGAGCACATTATTAAACACCACAATAAATTACAAAAGCATAGTAATTTTAATCCAAACGAAAAAATTTACACATATGATACAGCTAATCGATCAAAATATTTAAATTTTATGCTTTCAGAAAAATTTAAGTATAAATCCTATCCTAGAAAAAATTATAAACACGATAGCATTCAGGTATTTAAATAAGCTGTAGCTTGTATCTAACACATACTAACTAATAATAATAAAACAACATTCCATTATTTTTTTATTTTTCTATTCAACTAATTTACTGATCAAAGTCATTTGCTTGGTTCTGTGAATTGCTTGTTGAACATGAAGAAATATTCTGGTCACTTTTTGCAGTTGATATGGATCATGTGTTGGAACAACAAGCTCCAGATAGTTGGGATAGCTTTCCATTATTTCAATTATTGAATGATTATCTTAGAAATCATCGTAAGTATTTAATATTAGAAAAATGATTAGAGATAAAATAAATAAATCTTCAAAACTCTTTAATTTTTAATAATTTAAAACTCTTGAATCATTTTACTATAAATAATTTAAATAATATTTAAAAAAATCTAAAAATTTTTTTTAAAGCATCTCTTAACGATGGTAGATTTCACAAGCATCTGCAGTTGGCTTTTGCGCCATTAGTAGTCCGCTATGTAGATCTAATGGAATCTTCAATAGGTCAATCAATTCATAAAGGCTTTGAAAAGGAAAATTGGAAAAATCGCGGCCAAGGCTGCGCAACATCAGAAGACATGCTATGGAAATTGGATGCATTGCAGTCTTTTATCAAAGACCTTCATTGGCCGGATGATGACTTTGCTGAACATCTAGAAAATCGATTGAAACAAATGGCTGCTGACATGATCGAAGCGTGTAGTGCTCGAGTCATGAAACATTTCGATAGTTGGACGAAAAAAGGAATTATTTTGTTGACCACAGGAACTGATTATGTATTTCCACACGAATGCTGTGTCATGGTCAATGTAGTAATTGACTGTAAAATTCAAGCATTGAAGCTATGCGGATTGAATAGTGGCGATCTAAATCGATATCATGCCAAAATTGATGATGTCTTAGAAAAGTCATTGATCGAAATGAACAAACAACTGGTGGCCAAGCTTCTTAGTGTTTTGGATGGTTTGCTTAAAAAACTTTCCAGATACGACGAAGGAACTTTTATTTCGTCAATTCTTTCTCTAACAGTAAAATATTATGAAATTTTTATTCTTAAATTAATTTTTTCTCTCACAGAAACCTGTAAACGAACTAGGACAATCTTATGTTACATTTATTGGATCGAATTTGGAAGTTTTAAGACAAAAAATAAATGACGAACTTTTTATTTTGGGAGCATTTGAGCAATGGTATAATGAACAAATAAACATGGTTTATAGTTGGCTATCCGAACGGTTAGAAATAAGTTTGCATGCGTACCAACTTGCTTGTTTAACTTTGATTGTTAAAGTAATCTGATAAAACAAAAAAAATAAAATTAAATAAATAAGACTTTATTTTTTTTTGAAGAAAATTCGTAACAATTTTGAACTTCAAGGTGTGTCGGATAAAATACTGGAAAGTAAGACTTATTCGGCAATAATAAGTCGTTTGAATGTCGAAGAGGCCAATCAAGCTTTGAAATAAACAAAATTTTACAATTTATTTATTTTTTTTAAATTAAGCAATAATTAAATTTTTGATTTTTTTGTTTTTTAAAAGAAAAAAATATACATATATATATAAATATGATCAAATAATAATTTTGAAAAATTTTTTCTTTCATTTTGATATCTAAAATCTTTATGGGAAAATTTAAAACTCTTGAATCAGTTTACTATAAATAATTTTAATAATATTTTTAAAAAAAATTTAAATTTTTTAAAATTTTTGATTTTAAAAAAAGTCAAAAATCATTCTGTTATAATGGAATAATCCAGAATTGTTCAAAGTAAATTCAATAAAAATTAGTCTTCTTGAAAAATTACAGTTTTAACAATTTCCACCATTGAATTATTCTCAGCAACAAATATACAACTCAAAATTTAAAATTCAAATTACAAATGAATTGACTTGTATTAATCATATGATGAGATAAACTAATGCAAATATTAACTACTTGGTAAATTCAACTGTTTTCCAAGCTATTTGTCAAGATTATTTTTGAATTTGTTTATTTTATAAAGAATTAATTATGTGCTGAAGAAGACCATTCCAAATATCTTTTCTACCCAGTTAGTTAAGAAATTATATTGTTGCATACAATTCTTAACTTCTTCCCTAACAATGCATTTATTATGTCTTCTCAAATTTTACTTCCGATTACATGAAAAACTTAATAGGTCTTTATTTATTAGATGTCAAATTTCGGTAAAAATTAAAGGCTAGATTTTGTTGCGACAAGTGAGCCATTAAAAAAAGGCATTGTGAATTTTGGAACAAAAAACAAAAACAAAAATTTAAAATTAAAAAAAGCTTTTTTCTAAGGGTCTAAAAACCGTTCTGCAAAATGTATCAGCTGATACAGGGTATGTATCACTCAAATTTAGTCCGTGCAAAAACTGT
>PJRA01000030.1:208332-221686 GCA_016987375.1 Brachionus koreanus
CAAAAACAGATTGGACAATGTCGGTAGAAACAAAAATAACGAAAAGTCTACTATAGCGGGATTACGTTAGTCTTCCTGCTTTGTCAGTTTAGTTAAACTAAACTTGACCGTAGAATATTAACTATTATTATTAAAAACTGAGTAGAGTTTTCTACTAGAATTTATCTCTTAATTTTAATCAATTAATTTCATAATATTCGTATTAGACTCACTCATATAATCCAATTAGACTTTATCATAGTTAATACTCAGGATGTTAAATAATTCAGCATTTTTCTTTTAATTTAAAATTTCCAATGAATACATGAGTCTTTACATTTTTTCAAAATGTTTATAAATAAAATAATTAAAACAATTTTTTCGCTTAATTTTTTACCTAATTAATTTATTAATTTTCTACTTTTTCATTTAAAATTGAAAAAATAGATCAAGTATGGACAAAAATCTTTAGATTTTATGTACATTCATCCAAGTAGCTTCGCTTTGCTTTCTTTGTTAAGTCTTGAATTTTCTGGGTTGCTAATGACATTCAGTCAATTTTCATTTTGATTTTTCTATTTTATTTTGGCAAATTCAGTTTCGCTGTGATAACAACTTTGACTCGCAATGATGGAAACACCAAACAGGAAGAATCCCAGAATGGAAATAAAAAATCAGATGAATATTGACTGAATTATTCATAATTTATCTTATACTTTTTTTAATTTAAAAGAATTGAGCTCAAGCTATGGAAGTCATTAAGAATATGACCTTCCAAGTTAATTTCACGTTTGTTGCGGCTTTTTAATAAATAAAATAAAATATAAAATAAAGATAGTTTTTTTCTTAAACTGACGTAAGTATAGTTAATAATTCTTTTTAATTTAAAAAAAAAATCAATAATTTCTAAATATATTATTATAATTATTTTATTTTGTATTATGTTTTATTTCCATTTTATATTATTATTAATATAAATCATATAAAATTTTTTAAAAATCTTTTTAGGAAATATGTTTATTGAAATATTTAGTGTCATTTTCTATGTGTCCGCAATAAACAGTTTTTCGATTGAGCCTGTTTTGTCTCCAGAACCAGTTCACTTGCACAATCATCATACAAATGAGCAAATATTTGAAATACTTGACAAAATTCATCAAAAATGTCCACACATTACCCACATATATGACTTGAACCGAAAATCGGCCAATAATACCCACTTGAGAGTAATAGTTTTTTCCGATTATCCGGAAGAACATCAACAGCTAGAGCCTGAATTCAAATATGTGGCGAATATGCACGGCAATGAAGTGATTGGACGTGAGCTTCTAGTCGAGCTTGCACAGCAGCTATGCGATTTATATCTTGATAACCATCCAGATGTTGTCAGACTAATAGAGTCAACTAGAATTCACTTAATGCCTACAATGAACCCAGATGGTTGGAACATGGCAGCTTTAAATGAATTTCAAAAATGGAATAACAAAAAACCTGGTAAATTCACAACTTTAGAACAAATGTTGAAAGAAATCGGATCAACTGACTGGCTGATCGGACGAACAAATTTTAACAATGTGGATTTGAATAGAAATTTTCCTGATTTGGACAAATATGAATATAAATACAACCGTGATCATAAAAATAAATTTGATCATCTATTAGCTGAAGCCTCTTATGAAATTAATAGTAAGCATCTTGACTGTAATATGAAGCCATACCAAAATGAAACAATTGCTGTTGCCAATTGGATAGTAAATAATGACTTCGTTCTCTCAGCTAATTTTCATGGTGGCGATTTGGTCGTCAATTATCCTTATGATGATTCAAATGACCATGAGACAAAATATGCGCCTACACCTGACGATGAATTATTTACCCGAATTGCTTCATTTTATGCTAGTAATCATGCCAATATGACTGACAGAAAAAAGAAAAAATGTGACATGATCGGTGAAGATTTTGACAAGGGAATAACAAACGGTGCCAATTGGTATCCAGTGTGCGGTGGAATGCAAGATTTTAATTATCTGGCATCAAATTGCTTTGAATTGACTATTGAACTCGGATGTGACAAATTTCCTCCAGGAAAACAGCTTAAGCAATACTGGAAAGATAACATGCATTCTTTGTTTGAATTTATTTGGAAGTCGCACGTCGGAATTAAAGGATATGTTCTTGATACTAATGATCAGCCAGTAGCTAATGCTAGAATAGTGGTCGAAAAGCACAACTTTGATCTAGGAGATTATGAATTAATAAAGCATCACGTGACAACTAATGAATACGGCGAGTATTGGAGATTACTAAGTGATGGCATCTACAGAATTACAGCTGTAGGTCCGGACATGACTGTAAGCAAAAATCATGAAATTATAGTTATGTCAGAGGATCGCAATGAAGCACAGCGTATCGATTTCCGGTTATTAGATACGTCTTACAAATACAGTAGGAAATTAAAAAAAAAACTGAGAAATATCTTGGTTTAATTTTTTATCTATTTTATTTTTATTGTGAATTAGTCAAAAAAATATTTATTTTTCGTATTTTATCAAATCTAGGAAAATATATCAAATTTATTTTAAGCCAAATAAATCTCATTTTAATTGGAAAAAGCAAAAAAAAAACCGTATAAACACTATTTTAATGTTATTTTTTTAAATTATTTTCAATAAATTTATATTTCGCTTTATTGTATTTATTTTTAAAAAATTACAAAAAAACATTACACGTAATTAACTAGATAATGATATTTAATATAAAGATTTATTTTTAATTTGTGAAAAAACATGAGATAATAATTAGTCGAAAAAATTTTAGGACTCCCACATAGCGATAAATATGTTGAATATGTTATAATCTTTGACTTAATATTGCATTTTAATTATTCAAAATCAATTGTTCCAAAAAATCCTTCAAAGTTTTTGACTATTACTCATAATATTAAAATTGCTTATTTGTTGGTTCCGATTAAGACTCTTAAAAAATTCTTTTCATCATAACTTAAATCAAAAATATTTTAAATTTATTTAATTTTTATTTTAATAAAAAAAAAAGAAGAAAATAAAAACACTAGCTTAATAAATAATTGATGAAATTAAAACAAAGAAAAAAAATTTTAATTTTTAAAATTAAAATTATCAGATGCTAATTTTTTTTTTCATGATTTTTATTTTATTTTAATCCAATTTTTTTTTTTTCAAAATTAAAGAGACCAATTAAAGATCTTAAGTTGGTAAAATATTGAAGTAAAATGTTGAAGCGAAGTTATTAGGCTTGTACCGATTAATGTAGTAAGAATGACCTTTTTTTAATATTTGTAAATTATTAAATAATTTTTTATGGTTAAGAAAAATTTGAAAAGAAAAAGAATTTAAATTTTTATTTTTAATTTTTGTGTATTTTTTTAAAAAATTCTTAATGAAATTTAAAAAAATATAATTTTTTTATTTTTTACTGAGAAAAACGATTTTATGAGAGAAAAATTTTCTTCAATTTTAAATCATGGATCAAATCTAAATGATCAAACAATGATGTTTAGTGACCAATTGAACATTAAAGAAGACAACTCAAAAAATAAGAATTCAGAAAAAAAGCATGCCACTAGGAAATATATTGAAGAAAGCATTATTAAGCAAACTAACCAAATTTTTCTTGTAATTTAAGGAGGCATAATAAATGCATTGTTAGTGAAGAAGTTAAAGTTAAAAATTGCATGCAGAGATATCATTTCCTAACTAAACGAATAGTTAATGTTTGGAATAATTTACCTTATCATATTAATTCTATTTCAATAAATAATTTCAAAAATAATCTGGACAATGGCTCAGGAAACAGTCGAATTTACTGCAATAGCTGCAAAAAAGCTTAATCCGAAAGGGTCGCTATTTACTATTACTACTACCAAATTTAAAATTTTTTCTCTTATTTGTGCTTGACATATTAGCTACTAAATTATGTATCTTGAACAGCAGTCTGTTGAAAATATCCAGAATGTCATTTGACATGGTAGAATAAGAGATTAAATTTTAGATTTTCTATATATAAAGTAATTCACAGACATAGTACTGTGACTGTGCTATTTATGTTTATTAAATAAACTAAACTAAAAAAAAAATTTCATTCATTCTAATATTAAACAAATTTAAAGTAAATTTTGTTTGATATTTAATTTTTTTCATGTTAATTACACTGTGAATGCATAGCAAAAGAATAACTAAAGAGTCTTTAAACTAAATTTAATTTCAATAATTTATTTGATTAAAAATGAGTCGATTAGCATTGGTTCGTTCATCAATTTTGTATAATCAGGTTCGTTCCTTTTCTTACTCAAGACCAGCTTTGGTATTTGCTAGAGACTTTAAGCCAGGTGAGTATCCAAAAACCGAAGCTGAACGAAGAGCTGCAGCCAAAAAATACGGCCTTAGGTAACAAAAAATTGGTTTTGAAATGTACTTCCTATTTAAAGTCCAATATATCAAGGCCTGAAGACTACGAACCTTTGCCTGACAATGGTTTAGGATTTGGCGATTATCCGAATCTTGGTCGTATATCCACAGATATGAAATCAGACTGGGGAGATTACGACGATCCTTATTTAAAAAGAAACTTTGGTGAACCAATTCATGTAGTTCAAGATCAAATAACTGCCGACAAAGTCTCCTTAGCCAAAACAAGAGTTAGCTTTTCTCAAATAGTATTCTGGTTTCTTTTTGGCAGTTTTGTTTTCATTGGTCTTAATTATTTGCTTTGGGACAAAAAATGTTTTATTCCAATCGTAAGTTTTTGATAATTAATTTTTGTTTCTCTAATTATTTTCCTTTTGTTCTTAGGCTCCTAAACAGTATCCTCGAAATGCTCTCAGTGGCGAAGAAAAACATTACAAATTTTGAATGAACTCATGTTTTTAGAAATACTTTAAATTAGACAAAAAAAATTAAATTAAAATAATAAAAAATTTAATCCAAAATTAAGTAAAAAAAAATCATTTTTGTTGAGAGTTGTGCCTCATTTTTTCCCATCAAAGTCATCTGTTTTAACAAGATTTTTTAGATAAAAATAAAATGAAAAGAATCAAGCCCGAGGATATTCAGCGAACAATACAAAATCATATTAAACATCGAAATATATGCACTCAAAGAGCAACTTTGACAGATTCAAAATATTTGAACAATTCAACAGTTGACATGAATTTAATGGCTTTGGGTGATCTAAGTCTAATTGAGTCGTCTATTAGCGACTATTACTCGTTTTCTCTTAGCTCAGCTTGGAATCCTGCTGAACTATTTGACCAGTTTGAAAAATTAAAAAATTTTCTTCTCAATCAACATAATTTAATTAAAAAATCTCACAGAGACTTGATTTTGTTTGCCACATTTGTGTACATATCTATCGACATAATTCTAGTTGAGGTTGACGAGTGTAAAAATTTTATTGAGTAATTTTCCTAAACAAAAAAAAATCGCTTACAAAAATAGGAAAATATTTAATTTTTAGTAAACATTCTGATGAGTTGAAAAAACATATTGCCATCGACAACGAACAGGAAATTTTACTTGATAGCTTGAAAATATTTGCACAAAATAAGGATTTGACCAAGTCGGAGATTGTAAATGTAAATTTAGTTTACAAAAAGCTCAAATAATTTGAGAAATTTATTCAAAAAAAAAAAAAAGAAATGGTATGAAAATAAGTGTCGAATACAAACAAGTCAAAAAGAATGGAATCAACTTTTGAACCACTTGGATAGATCAAAATCACATTTGCTTCTTAATTTGATTAATTTAAACTTCCAGGTTGTTTTTGATCTAGACTTGGACACTGAGTATTCACAGGAACGAATAGACAAGATGGACATAATAAAGAGTGAAAAAATTGATTTTGAACCGGATGTGTGTGGGTCATTAAACAAAAAAAGCTTGTCAGATTGTTTCCAAAAAATACGCTCTCAGCCATCACAGATAGCTGGAGCATGCTATTTTTTCACCAATGACCACTCAAATGATATTACATCTGCATCACTTTCACCTAACATTGAATATTTGTCGTTTAGTACAGAAAATTCTCTCATTAATTTGCACAAATTAAACAAGTCTTTTAAAATTTCTGATAGCAACTTTAGTAAACCACCCATTCAAGTGCTATACGGACATTCTGGTGCTGTTTTTAAGTCAAAGTTTACTCATGATTCAAAATTTGTTTTATCATGTGGTCTTGATGGTTTTTCCTATTTGTGGAAAATAAAAGATGAACAATCATTGTACCCGGTATGCTCATATTCGGCTCATGCATACCCGGTATGGGACATTGAAGCATTTTCAGTGTTGAATTTGTTTTCAACTAGTTCCAAAGACGGTAAAGCCTGTCTTTGGTCATTTGACAGATTGTACCCTCTGAGAGCTTACTGTGGACATCAATCAGATGTGAATTGCGTAAAATTTCACCCCAATGGACTGTATTTGGCTACTGGATCAAATGATAAGACAGTGCGACTGTGGTCGGTTCAAACTAGCGAATTTGTTCGCTTGTTCTCAGGACACCGCAGCCGAATATTCGCACTTGCCTTTTCTCCCGATGGTAACTATTTAGCTTCGGCCGGAGAGGACCAAAAAATCAAAGTATGGGACCTTAGATCAGGTGGCATGCTTAAAGAATTCAAAGGACATACAAACATAGTTCATGCTCTCAAATTTGACCAAAATAGTGAGATATTGTGCAGTGGTGGACTGGACAAAACAGTTAAATTTTGGGACCTTCACCAAAAAGGCTTGGGCCTCGATCCGTCCAGACTAATGGCTAAGAGTCCAACTAATTCAACCGAGCTTATTCGGTCTTTTAGTTTCAATTTTAATGTCTATTCAATTGAGACAGATGTGCAAAATGTTTTTTATGCTAGTGGAGCTAGAAAACCTGAGTTAAAAAAAATAGAGAAAAATAATAATTGCAAAGTTTTGAATGAGGACAAAAAAACAACTCAATCTAAAACAGCACAAGAACAAAAACATAATCAGCAAATTAAATCAAATGATGCTATGAGTACAAGACGCCGCTCGGGCGTTACACTTAGTAGACCAAGAGTTGCAAATTTAAACTATGATCTAAACAATGATGATTTATACGAAGTTTAAATAAATTTCCAAAGTTTATTTTATTAAAATTTAAATAAATAAATAATTTAAATAAAACTGATAATTAAGCAACAAAAAAAATATGAAAAATTTTAAAATTCTTTTTCAAATTCGAATTCACTGTCGTTTAGTTGTTTTTCTTTTTCCAATTTATCCAATAAAGCTTTTAAGTGTTTAATTTTTTTCATGTCTGCATTTTGCTCCATACTGGCTTTTTCCAATTTTTTTCGAATTATTTTCTCAGCTAATTTTTGTTGTTTCAGCCGTTTTCTTTTCTCTTTTTGTCGAGCAATTTCGTCTGCGTCACGAATAATTACTTTACAACAAACAGACAGAACAATCGCTGCTATAATACAAACAACAACTAAACAAGCAAATGAAATATAAAATGTGCGCTCATCGAAAATGTCCGTAAAATAGGGAATTTTTTCTTCAAAGTGCTGTATAATTTTGCGTTGAGCTTCTAGGCGTCTTTTCTGCCGAGTTGTAACCATTTTAAAGTTAATTTTTAGCCTAGTATTTTCTTTAATAGCAAAGAATTAGAGGAATCGATAATTTTATTTTGTAAAGCTTGAATCAATTTTTTTTCTGCATTTCATTTTAATAAATTATACTCAGAAATATGATCCTGATTTTGGAATTATAATAAGTGAATTTCTACTTTCCTTATCTGGTGAAAGTTCTTTATTTCAGAATATGCCTAACCTATGCTTTACTTTTAATAAAGTTAAAGTTTTCCAAAAACAAAACTTTTATAATCTTTTATGCCTTAATTAAAGATTTTAATAATCATTAATAATTTTTTCGTCTTAGCACTAATTTTTTTAAAGAAAATAATTTTAAAATGTTCGAAAGAAATTTTTTTTTTAATTAAAACAAATTTTCTTTTCAATTCCTTCATCTATCAAATTTTTTAAAATTTTTTTCGCATGAGCCTATCATAATTTATAAAATCCAACAAAAGCAAAACTTAAAGTTTTTTTACTTTTGAAACAGAAGATTTAAAAAAATTTTTACGAAAAAAAATTCGTAAAATTTTGGTGCATCTGTTGTTATTAATTATTCAA
Organism: Brachionus koreanus; assembly: GCA_016987375.1. Lineage (NCBI taxonomy): Eukaryota > Metazoa > Rotifera > Eurotatoria > Ploima > Brachionidae > Brachionus > Brachionus koreanus. Next base: position 216,503 of record PJRA01000030.1, read on the forward strand.
AAAGTTTAAAAATAACTTATTTTCTTATTTCTTGACTAAAAATTAGAATCTAAAATTTGAAATTTTATCATTAACCACCCAGTCAAATCAATAAATAAAAAATAAAAGATAAATTTTGTAAAATGATCATCAAAGATGGCAAAATTTTTCATCCTATTGGAATTAAAAATTGCAACGTAAAATTTTTAATCAAATTTCATATTGTTCAAAAAAACTTGCGCTATTGAAAAATGAAATTTTCTCTGAACTTAACACTCAAAGACCAGAGGGTTCTTTTGAAACCCTTTTGTTACTTCCTTTATTCGTTTTTTATTCAATAAATTTAATCATTTTTTATAATTTTTTTTCATTGATAAAAAAGTAAAAAAACGGGCAATGTGAAATATTAGTACATAAATTACGGTACAAAAAGGAAAAACTATATAATTTTTTTTCTAGTTGCGCAAAAATGGTTCTGTAAAAAGTACAATTTTGTACAAATTTGTACAAACAAATTCTAAATTTTGCATATACTCTTCATTTTTCTGTAAAATACACATCATTAAAAAAACATTAGATAAAATTTGCACTAAATTGCAGTTTTTGCAGAGCTTAGAATTCGTTTGTAAAACATTTTACTTTTTACAGAACCATTTTTGCGCAACTAGAAAAAAAAATTATATATAGTTTTTCCTTTTTGTACTGTAATTTTTGTACTAATATTTCACATTGCCAAAAACGAGTTAAATAAAATGGGTTGAAAAATTCCTTCAGCTTTTGAGTGATTTTGAGTCTAATTAGTTTTTTTTTAATTTTATTTTTAAATAAATTTTTGAATTTGCTATTTTTCATTCTCAAAGAAATCAAAAAGTTTATAAATTTTAAAATTTACATATTTGTTGAATTCAGTAGACCGACTGCTTTCCCCTATTTACTTTCTTTTCTCCCAATTTTTTTGATTTTATATGAATAAATAAAATTTTTCAAAATTTACTACTATTTTTTATGCTTATAAAAGTTTGAAAGTAGTATCAATGTTAATAATTGAAAAATTATTTTAACAGCAACCAAATCTGACAATATCAACATTGATTAAACATTGATTAAACATGATAGAAATTATGGAAAAGCGATCAAAAATAACTGAACGAACAAAATCACCTTAAAAGATTTAATTGTTAAAAGTTAATCACAAATTATTTTTCTATTTTTTTGTCTATTAACTAATAAATCAGAATATTCATCATTTGAAGCCTTATTACTGTTATTTTTTTTTGGAGGCTTTTATGTTTATAAATTAGATTGATACTTCTAGAATAATGAGATAGGGAAAACTTACTTTTTTAGTTTTTTCAATCATACATTATATAATAATAATAATGTATATTCTACGATCAAATTAGTTAGTTTAACTAAATTGACAAAGCAGGATAACTAATTGAATCCCACTATAGTAGACTTTTCTTTGATGTTTCTACCAACATTGCTGATTTCATTTTCGCTTAGACCATACTTCTTTCTTTTTTTAATGATACCATAACACAATTTTAATAGATTCCATTTTTACTTGACTTATAGTTTTTTATACATTCGTATAAAAGGATGTTGATTAATAGTTGATTTACCATGAACTTTTAATTCAATATTTTTAGAACAGCTTAGATCGTAAAACTCAATTAAAAGAGCAGAAAAAGACGAATTTTTTGGCATATAACTGAATTTAACCGGAATGCTTTTTTTTAAAATACACCCAGGTGTGCATTTTAGTCAAAAATGGGGAATGTGCATTTTTCAAGTATCTTAAAAATTCTGGCTTAAATATCTATTGTTTATTAATTTGAAATGAAAAGAAGATGAGCGCCATCCCTTTTTTTCATGTTGGCTAGCCTTTTTTCCAAATCTGGCTTAACTTTTTTTGAAAAAATAATATTAGTTGTATTACAATATCAATTACTCAAGAACATAGGTTTCCTCAATATTTTTGGGATCATATTTTTATTAATGGTGTGTTGTTTAATTAAAAGTTGTAAATTTTGTAAAATTAGAGAAAATCTCTTAATTTATGATTAATCTTTGTATTTATTTTTACGTTTGTAAAACGCGGAGGGAAGGTTCGATTTTTGTGTTACCTTTTCTTTTGAATATTTATTTCATGAAAATAAGCACATTTTGTAAAAAAAAATTAATCAATATTAATATTTTTGATTCTAGATTTTAGTTTAAAAATAAAATTATCAAAAATTACTATATTTATTTAACTGAAAACTAAGAAAAAACGTTATGTCAAGCATCTAAAAACCCCTTAGGATTTTGAGGGCTAAACTTTTAAGTGTTATATTAAATTTTGGAACATGTTATTCAAACTGTAGGACATTGTTAAAAATCCGCCTTCAACAAATTTTCTTTTTTATGGAGAAAATACTAAAATTTCTACTAAAAAAAAGTATTAGATATTTAGATTTAATTAAGGTTTACAAAGTTTCATTAATGCTAAGTTATCAATTATGTTGGATATATTTTTTTTCTTTCTCTTGTTTTATCAAGTTTATTTTTAAGGGCTTAGAACTAATGCTCTAAATGCATATTTTTGAATTATGTTAAAGGTGAATTAATTAAGACAAAGCAAGTCGTACGATGCGTTTTGAAAATTTGAAAAAAATGAAACTCTGTATTTAATATTGCTAGTTTTAAGACATTGTGACATTGCAATATCTATAAAAAAAAAATAGTTTTTATTCGAAGTAAAAAATGAGACTAGTTATTCTCGATGACTATGATGGAGTTAGTTCTTGGGCGGCTCGATATATTAAGCGAAGAATTTTAGAATTTGCCCCATCGTCTGATAAATATTTCGTACTTGGCTTGCCTACAGGCGGCACACCTCTTGGAACTTACAAAAAGCTAATCGAATTCTGTAAAAAAGGTGAATTATCATTCAAGTATGTCAAGACTTTTAATATGGACGAGTATGTCGGCTTGCCAAGAGATCATCCAGAGTCCTATCATTCATTCATGTTCGATAACTTCTTTAAACATATCGATATTGATCCAAACAATGTTCACATTCTGGACGGTAATGCGGTTGACTTGAATAAAGAATGTGATGATTTTGAAGAAAAAATAAAGCAATCTGGTGGTATAGAACTTTTTGTAGGTGGAATCGGTCCAGATGGACATATAGCATTTAATGAGCCTGGATCTAGTTTGGTCTCTCGAACTCGTATCAAAACTTTGGCACACGACACAATCTTGGCTAATGCAAGATTTTTTGGCAATGATATTTCCAAAGTACCATCAAATGCTCTTACAGTAGGAGTCGGTACTGTTATGGATGCCAGAGAAGTCATGATTCTAATAACTGGTGCTGCAAAAGCATTGGCCTTGCATATGGCCATAGAAGAAGGCATAAATCATATGTGGACTGTAAGCGCTTTTCAACAGCATCCGAGATCTGTTTTTGTTTGTGATGAAGAAGCTACTTTGGAGCTTAAAGTAAAAACTGTCAAATATTTCAAAAGTTTGATGTATGTTCATAACAAACTAGTAGAAAATTATTAGTTTTACTTTGCTATTTGTTCAAAAGACAATTTTTTTAGAGTTAATTTAAAATTTATAATAAAATTATAAAAAATAGTGTTTATTTAGTCCTTAGAATTAAAATGACCCAAATAACCCAGAAAAAAAAAAACTTATTGACAAAAAAAAATTTTTCGAACAAACCAAAAATACTTTTTTTTGAAATTTTTAATTAACTCATTATGCAAGCATCCAAACCTCAGATATTAATTTAAAATATAATTTTGAAAATTAAATCCGACTTTAAATTATTCTCATCGATGTGTTTGTAATAATTTTTCCTAGTTTTTGAATGTACCAATGTTTAATCTATTTAAGTCGGTAAGTATGTTCAGTAAGTCTCAGTATTAAGTAATCTACCACAGCTTGGTATATATTTTATTTTTGATCAAATGATTGGCACCACAATTTTGTATTTACCATCAAATTTTTAATTAAAGATAGTATTTTGATGTTATGGAAACTTTAAAGCCTAAAAAAATATTTTAAAAAAGTTTATCATTTTTTTTGGTAAAAACACAGGTTATTTTCTTTTTGAAATTTTGGGTAACCATTTTTAAATACTTGTTAGTTAAAAATTTTTTCAAAATGAGAATATTAATTTTTCAGACTTTTGTGATGATAGTATTTTGTTTATCTCGGACACTGATTGTGTTAAAACAGAGTACTTATTAAGATGCAATAAGCATATCTTTCAGACTAGGTCTCAGGCTTAGCTTTTTTCGATTATTCTATTATTTACTTTCTTATTTAGAGCTTAATTCAATGTCAAATACTCGAACAATGAAGACCTCTTTACACTAGACTTAAAAATATCTATTTTTATCTATTTTTGAATTTATTGACAGCTGGAACTTGCAATAACTTTCGATGATAAGCCATTCGATTAGTTAACTAGCCTATCATTTAAAAGCTGGTACCCTACAAGCAGTTGGTTGAGGTTTAATCAGAGATTCTTCTCATATACTTTCTAATTCCTTGGGCAGGTTAAGTTTGGAACAATGAGTAACATGGCGCAAGATGAATGGCTTAACTTACAGCTACTTTGTCTTAGCTTTTCTTTTTACATTTTATTTCAGGAAAATAAGTTCTAGAATACTATTTACCTGCCTGGAATTCTTAATTAAAAAAGGTGTATTTAGACTAGAACAAGTACAAAGACGAACAACGAAACTTGTTTCACAAATAAGAAGTTTAGAAACTCTAAAAGAAAGGCGAAAGTCTGGAGATCAGATTCATTTTTATAAAATTCACAACAAATACAATCATGTCAATTAGTATTACGATGCGGAGCTCATGAGTTTAGTGAATAATGAAGGACCAAGTGGAGGGGTAAAGGGAGCAGAGCATCGCATTTGCTTGAAAATGTGAAGCAAAGTTATTCTTTCTATCAAACCGAATAGTAAGTAAATGGAATGTGCTTCAAACGTCGGTTGTCAGGGCAAGTTCAATCAATCAGTTCAAAAAAAGAGTGCATAATGTCAGTAGAAATAGAAAAAATTAAAAGCCTAATAATAATAGTTAATATTCTACGGTCAAGTTTAGTTTAACTAAACTGACAAAGCAGGAAGACTAACGTAATCCCGCTATAGTAGACTTTTCGTTTTTTTTGTTTCTACCGACATTGTC
>PJRA01000030.1:222191-238538 GCA_016987375.1 Brachionus koreanus
GCTAATTCAACTCTTAAACCGTCTGCATTTAACATTGAGATTTTTTGCCTAGCAATCTTTGAGTTTCCAATATACATTACTTTACACTTGGATTCATTAAATTCCATACTCCAACGTTTCGACCACTCAACCATCTTGTCAATGCCTACTACGAGAATACGTTAGTCTTCCTGCTTGTTCAATTTAGTTAAACTAAATTTGATAATACTAACTAATATTAAATATTATTTTTATTATAAACATATTTTGTAAAAAAAATTAATTAATTTTAGCATTTTTTGATTCTAGATTTAAGATTAAACAAAAAAATAATCAAAAGTTACTATATTTATTTAACTGAAGACAAAGAAAAAATTTAATCTCAAGCGTCTAAAAAACTCCTCAGGGTTTTGAATGTTATATTTTTATAAAATAGTCATTATCTCCCAGATCCTACAAATGATAACTTCTGGATTCACACTTAAATAATTTTATATAAGAAGAATGACTTTTAATTAACTAGATTTACTCAATTCTATTGCTTAGTTCATTAAAAATAAATTAATAAATAAAATTTTAAATATTTTTAAAGTTTTAAATTTTGATAAAACGGACGACATGCATGAGAAAAACATTTTTTTATTTATTCTAAAAAATAAAAATAAGATTAATAATTATTGTTGAATAAATTTTTTATTAATCTTTTGAACCATGAGCAAAATAAGCTAGAAATTTTTGAAAAACCCTCGGATTGTATTGTAAATTTCTTAGAGCCATGCGTTGAATATTTTTTTGAGTCGGATAGGGTAAAGTTTCTACAGTTGGTCTATTCATGTATATCTCATTTTGACTTTCATCATCATAAAATACAATATTTTTTATGCCTCTATTATCCTTTAAATTAAGTGTATTCAACTGAAAAGTAGCATAATTAAAACGTTGGTTTGTAACTGATATTCCATTGACCACTATGGGTTTTTCAAGCAATCCATCTTTGTCTACTGTCAGCTTCAACAAGTCAGCCTGAGCATATGCAGTTCCGAAAAGAATCATTATGAGCCTAGATATGTCTTGTTCATTTGTAAAATCATCATCATTTATATTAATAATTGTCTGAATGGCCTTTCCATTTAAATCTGAGCGATTATCAATCAAGCATTTCTTGCCAAGATTATAAATATGCTGATCCTTCAGATCAATTGTGGGAAATATTGGATACATATTTAAAAACTCATAATCACTTGTTTTTTCAATTTGATTTTTGGACAAAATTTGGGTTAAAGTATTATTACCCAAAATACAAAAATCCAAATTTCTATTTATAGAAATCAAATCATTACCACGATTAATTATGGCTTCAATGTTACAGTTTTCAAAAACTTCTCTGGTCATTAGAGTGGTAGGATTTTTTTTGAACAAATTAGCATTTGATAAACGTATTAAATTGTTTAATAGAATAAACATTTGTTTTCTATGTGGTGTGCCGTATTGTTTTCCAATAACGAATTTTGGGTCATTGGGAATTTTGAGAGGCGGGCATTGTTCTTTTGTTGGATTAAAGGCCAAAGATTGTTTCAAATAATTCTTTACCATTTCATCCTAGGGCAAAAATCTTGAAAAATTTTTTTCATTTTTTTTAATTTTTAAATACTTGAGATGACAAGTCTTGGTTTTGGATTGAGTTTTGGATAGCCGATGGTATGCCTTTGATAGGCTGTGATTTAGTTAACAAACATGCTTGATCAATACCAGCATGCAATTTGACGCTGCTATCAAACAATTTAATCGGATTTTCATGATAATTTTTATTGTCCTTAATAGTCAATTGAGGAAAAAATTGCTCTAATAAAGGATGTCGTCTTGGAGGTATCCATTTCGGTGATTCTGGTTTCGGTATAGTTTCTGGATGTAAAGGATCAATTATTTTTACATTTTTCAAGCTTTTTGGAATATTTAGCTTTGGTTCAATCATATGACCATGAACCTGATAACGCCACTTCCATTGACGACCATATGGTTTTGAGTAAAATTTTAGCTTGCCAGCTATTTGCAGTTTGGTGACCATTTTTTTCTTAAATAAGAAATATTTACTGAATTAATTCATTAAAAATTTTAAATTTTTATCGCGTTTTATTCAAAACTTTTGTAAAGTTTTATTATATTTGTCTTACAATGCCATTATGTTTTAGTTTAGTTTAGTTTATTGAATAAACACAAAAGGCACTATTGATGACATACACTGTTGTTTATAGTACCATGTCTGTGAATTATTTTATATATAAATATTTCTTTTAGATTAAATTAACTGATTGAATGAATAAGAAAAAAAAAACAATATGAATAGTTTGCCTGGGTTGATAGTTTAGCTGTTTGTACTGATGCTTTGGTTCTAAGCAGATGCTTCTCAGAATTCTTTTTGATTCTAGCTCTTCTTTGTCTTCTTTCGTCAATGTGTCTTTCTCTAGTGTCCATGTCTAACACAGTTGTTCTAAGCGTAACCAATTATGATCTTGTTGAAAATAGCAGTAGAAGAGGGATAATATCCTAAATTGATAATTATTTAGTTCTACACCGTGTATGATATTTAAAAAAAAAATATTTTTTCAAATTTTTTGTTATTATCAGATGATCATTAGGTAAAGTCTCCTTCAAACTCTCTCGATTTGAATCGAAATGATTTGGAATGTACTGAAATGAAATGTGAAATTCCCTGAGAAAGAAGAAAATAAAAAATTAACAAGAAGTATTTATGGCAATAATTGAAGTCCAAAAAAACTTGAGTGCATCTAAATTCAGATCTTGTAAAGAATATTTAAAAAAGGTTTTGTAAAATTTACAAATTTACAATTTTTAATTTTTTAAAAGTTTAAATCTGGAATATTTACAAAATTAAAATTTAAACCAAATTTATAGAAAAAATGTGAAAAACAAGAGCTTTTTAGAATTTTCCATTAGATAGGTAAATTTACGTTAAATTACCAGAATTTTGTTCTGTTAGCTTAATTTTTCTTTTAGGACTAAGGCTTGTTACCTACTTTGTTGGTGGTTTAATAATTAGAAAGTAAGATGAATAAATACTTGAGTGAATTAAAAAAAAAAATTTTTTTTCAAATAGAAAATGAATGAATGTTTCGTATCAAAATACAATCAAGACCTCTTGATTTTGCTCTTAAATTATATGAAAATAAATAAAATTGAAAGCCAAAAATAAATTATATTTCTAGGTATTAAATTTAATAGTAAATTAGATTTCAACTCAATAATTAATGAAATTAAAAAATGTTGTAATTTGATCAATTATAAACAATTTTTTCTCTTGTTTAAACTCATTATCAGAAACTAATATTAACAAATGAAGACCAGAGGGGTCTTTTGAACTCCTTCTGAAACTTCTTTTATTAGTTTTTTATTTAATAAATTTAATCATTTTTATAATTTTTTTTAATCATATCTCAGATCAAAACAATATTATAAAATTATTTAATTTTTTTTACAAAATAGCTGAAACAAAGTAAAAAAACGAGTCAAAAAATACCTCCGACCTTTCATTGTGAAAGGATACAGGTTTTTCATTACTCTGCCGTCAGGTCTATTCTTATTCTAAAATTTGTTACTCCCTCCAAAATTTTACATAATGACTCTTAAATAAAATTTATTTGTTAACAGTTTATATCCTTTGACAAAATTGAGTAAAAAATGCTTTAATTTAATTGTCAAGGTTCAGCTCTTTGCTGAATTTTTTTCTTAATAATTTAAATCAATTTAAACTCTTAAAAAATCTATTTAGAGTATTTAAAAATAAGTTGTTAATTTTGAATAAATCGTAAAACTCTAATATATTAATATAATTTTTTTAAGTAAACGTAATTTTATTTCATATAATTTACGACTTTTGTGATAATGGAATGATTGTCGTTTAAATTTCAAAATTAAGAATTATATTTTTTTAAAATATCCTATTTTAAAATATAAAAAATCTATTATTTAAAAGAATTGATTCAATGATTACAAAAATATTATACGATTTGTTTTTATTTTAAAATAAAAAAATAATCGAAGCTTTAAAAATTATTGTAAATAAATAAACAACTTATTTTTAAAATAAAACATTTAATAAAAATGCATAAAAATTAAAAGAAAAATTTTCAAATTTGAACAAATGTTGAGTTAGATGTGAATGAAAATTTCAAATTGAAAAATTTTAAATATAGAGAATTTGTTCGATTCCATTATAAAAAAAATTCAAATTAAAAAATTATCAAGAATCCACTAATAATGGCCGAAAAGCATCAAGACAAGAAAAAAAAGGAAACAATTCTAGATTTGGGAAAATATTTAGATAAAAAAATAAGAGTGAAATTCAGTGGTGGCAGAGAAGTAAGTGGAGTTTTAAAGGGCTTTGATCCTCTTCTAAACATTGTACTTGATTCAACAATTGAATATATGAGAGATATGGATGATCCGTTCAAAATGACTAACGAAACAAGAGCTTTGGGACTTGTAGTATGTCGCGGTACTAGTGTTATTTTAATTTCACCTCAAGATGGCATGGAAGAGATTCAAAATCCGTTTGCAAATGCCTGAACTAAATCCCAAAACATCTTTATTTTCTTCTAGTTTCGTAATAAATTTTAAATTTAATCAAATTAATTATTTTAGTATAAAACCAGCAAATAACTTGGCTGTTTATTTAAAAATCAAATTTTGTACTTAACTTTTAGATGTTTATTTAGAATGGCGGAAACTGATATACCCAAGCATTCCGTACATACATTGGTATTTCGTTCACTCAAACGAACCCATGATATGTTTTTGTCTGATTATAACAATCCTATTGAAATAGATGAAAAAAGTCTCGAATTAAAAAAAAATATAAAGGCAAAAGATGACTATGGGTTGGTACTTGATATGCCAAAGGAAGATCGCCAACGAAAAACAAAACAAAATCAAGATGAAATAACGATAAACAATGAGATAGAGAGTGAAAATCAAGAGTCAATTGAAGAAACAGAAATTGAACAAGAGCCAAGATCAGCGCCAGTATTTCCATCATCAAGACCAACTGAGCAAAAATCAGATTCAAAAGCTCTCACTCTATTTGCTTCCAATCAAACAGCAATGGCACATCGCCGTAATACAATTTCAATGCCAAAACCTCAATGGCATGCTCCATGGAAGCTCTATAGGGTCATTAGTGGTCACATGGGTTGGGTCAGATGCATTGATGTTGACCCGAGCAATGAGTGGTTTGTAACTGGCGGCACAGATCGTATTATTAAAATTTGGGATTTGGCTTCAGGTAATCTAAAGCTTTCATTAACTGGTCATGTGAGTACAGTTCGTGGTGTTCGTGTGAGCAATAGACATCCGTATTTGTTCTCATGTGGAGAAGACAAACAAGTTAAATGCTGGGACTTGGAATGCAACAAAGTTATAAGACATTATCACGGACATTTAAGTGCTTGCTATGCTCTAGCCTTGCATCCAACTTTGGATATTTTGGTAAGTGCTGGTCGTGATAATGTGGCCAGAATGTGGGACATGAGAACCAAAGTTCAAATTCATTCTTTGGAAGGACACACTAATACGGTAGCTACTGTAAAATGTCAAGATATAGATCCGCAAATAATTACGGGCAGTCATGACTCGACTATTAGATGCTGGGATATAATTGCTGGAAAGACAATGTGCACTCTGACTAATCATAAAAAAAGTGTCAGAGCGATCACATTGCATCCGAAGTTGATGAGCATGGCATCAGCTTCACCTGACAACATAAAAGAATGGAAATTGCCAAATGCTGAATTTATTCAGAACTTAAGTGGACACAATGCTGTAGTTAATGCGTTGGCATGCAATTCAGACAATGTTTTAGTCTCTGCTGCTGATAATGGTAGTATGTACATGTGGGATTGGATGACTGGCTACAATTTTCAAAAGACTCAAACTATTCCGCAACCGGGTTCGATCGATTCAGAAACGGGAATATTTGCTCTGAATTTTGATCATTCTGGAAGTCGTTTGCTAACTGGAGAAGCAGATAAGACTATTAAAATTTACAAAGAAGACGAAACAGCGGTATTTTTTTTTCTTTTTATATTTTTAAAAAGATTTTAAAAATTTTTAATACTTAAGACTGAAGAAACCCATCCAATTAACTGGAAACCGGAGTTATTAAAAAGGAAAAGGTTCTAAGAATTAATTAACAGACTAATTGTTTTGTAAATAAAGATTTTTTTTCTAAAATAAATTTATTTTAATTTCATTTTTATTTCCATTGTTAAAAAATCTCGAAGATTTACATCTTCAATTTTATCAATTTTAGACAACGCATCACGCAAGGCATGTTCTTTTTTGTCGCCTCGAGACTCATAGTATTTGACCAATTCTTCTGCATATTGTATCCAAATACAATTACTACAGCCAGACCCGCAACACATCAGCGGAACTTGAGGTGGTGGCTGTTTTGCATTCGACTTTGGATTATTGTTAAGAATCTTGACGCTTGATCCAAACTTTCGATTAATCAAGTTTCTTGTTGAACAACTTATCAATTTTGTTAGCATCACCACATTTGAGATATCTTAAATTTATTTTATATTAATTTTTTAGAACACAATATTACACAACATTTAAAAAAATTAACATTAAAAATGAATTATATTGTTTACTTGAAAATTTATAATTTTTACCAAAACCAATACAAACATTTAAAAACAAATTCTGCAAATTTTTGTTTATAATTATAAATACAAATTATCTTAAATCTTATTTCTCTCTTGAAAATAAATGATGAACACAAAAGGGAAATCTAATCTAAATAATTTTTTTTTCTCCTAATGCGCTCTTAGTGGAGCATAGAGTCATTTTATTTCTTTGTAACTATTTTAATTCTTGGACGATCAGGTCCAACATGCTTGCAGCCGGAACTGAGTTGGGATTTGAACCCTTGACCTCCTGATTGATGTCAGGCTTCGAACCACTTTACCGCAGTACCGACAATCAAGATAATTAGTTTTTACCAATTATTTTGTCAATTATTTTGTTAATTTTGAAATGAGATCAATATATGCAAGAAAAAATGAATTTTTAAAAAAGTATAAAAAATATTTGATCAACATTTACATTCAATTTAAATAAATTTTTATTCACTCATTTTCCTCACAATTTTTAGATAAAAAACAGAGAAAAAATACTAACGTGAAATTCTATAAAACAAAAACTTATAAAAAATGTAATGTTTTATGAAAATTAAAACATATTAAAACAAAAATAAATCTTATATTTCAAATTTTATTTCTGTAGCAGCTTTGGGTCGTACAAAATTTCAAAAATAATAAATAAAAGTTCAACTAATGTTAGGTGATGAATTAGACCTTTGTCAAAACAAACAAAAGTAATTATTTTTTATTTAGTTATATCGTTTTTTAATAAAAATTTATTTAGTAATCTTTGATTTCATCTCTAAAAAGGAAAAATAAAACATATAAAAATTGTGTTCTATATTAGTTTTATCTATGTTGTAATGTGTTTTATAAAACATAATATGCTTTATATGTTTTGTAAGTTTTAATTTTATAGAACTTCACATTAGAAGAAAAAATCTCTAAAAATATTAATAATTATGAAATGACTTTTACAGAGTTGTTTAAAAGTCACTAGTCTCAAGCCAAGTCCAAGTCCGGACTTATTATTTTATTTTTTAAGAATTGCTACAAATTATTAATAAAAAAAATTTACTCTAATTTTTATTAATAAAGATTCTCTTTTGCTCACATTAAAAAAGTTTTTTCCAATTTAGTCAGGGTTAAATCCATATTATTAAACAATAAAGTTATCTTCTATGTTTTTGCCAGTTAATCTTGACATATGTGGTCGATTTTTAAAAACGAGATTTAGTAAAAAGCGTTTAAATTGGTTCTGAAGAAGCTGGAATCGATAAGAATTTTTGTGCAAGCGTTGCTAACGCCAGAATTTAAAGTGCGGACTTTGACTTTAATTTTGGACTTTTAAACAACTTTTGGACTCTTGCATGTATTAGAAAATGTCTATTCTATAAAGAATAGAATGAAAAAATGATTTCGATGAACATTTTATCAAATTATAAAAAAAATTAATTTAAATAAATTTTGGATAAAAAAACATCAACCCTTTTATTATGTTAAAATTTTGAACAGAATAAAACACAATAAATCAAGAAAAAAAAATTATTTTTACTTTTTTTTTGAAAAATTCATTTAAACAAAATTGAATTTTATTGAATTTAATTATCAAATGCATAATTGTTCATTTTTTTTTAAATATTAATTTTTACTAATTTTTAAGAGTTATTTTACATAAATTGTCACTGAATTTCTTTGCTAATAAGTGCCCCGAAAATTGCATCTTTCTTGAGGAATTTAGCCTATTAGTCGAATGAAATTTTTTTTCAATCAATGTGTACACTTAAAAATTATCTATTGAGAACAAACATATATCAAACAAACATTATGTTGGTTCAATCAAAAAAGAGGGTCTGAGCAGAGCACTTAAAAGCAAGGAAATTAGATAAATTATCAAATTTTTTATTCAATTCAAAGAAATTTTACGTTATAAGGCGTAAATTAAAGCAGTATAGTTACAATTCTAGTTTTTAATTTAAAATAAATAAAATTTTTTATTTTTGAAAAAAGTAGCATTTAAATTTTCCTAAAATACTTTGATAAAAAAAACTAAATAGCTTGTGTTTGTATGTTAGACAGTGTTAAATTTGAAGATGAGTTTATTGTGGATGGCACTGATGATTCTATATTTTTTTTAATTTTCTCCTCAATGAATTTATTTCGCTGACGTTCCATTTGTTTTTGTTTTTTTTCTGCTCTTTTGTCCTTTTTGTTTTTGCATTTTGTCTTTGATTCAATATTATTAGATAAAAAATAGTTTATAGCCAATTCAACATTCCAGTTTAATTCAGCCAACTTGTGTCGAATAGACTCTGAATCGTTCGACCCAGTTATTCTCATTACCTGCTCTATGTTTTCGTCCAACTCATCTGGATCATTCAAATTCCAATCTTGAAAATCATCCATAAAAGAATTTGTCTTTGATTTGAAAAAAATATTTGTCGGCATTTTAGATTTGTCACCCAAAGGTCTAATACTCGAATAGTGTTCACCATTGTGATATGATAAGTGAAGTTCCCTGACTGAACAATTCGAACGACTGCTAATTCCGTATGTTGATATTCAATTGATTTAAGCGTGCAAAAGCCACCAAACACAGATTATCAGCGTATGTCCCTGCTTGTTCCATATTTTTTAAATATTGCTCGAACGAGTCTAGTTTATTTGACTTCTTGGGCCCGTCATCCTCTTCAATAAGCGCGGCAATAAAAGGCTCGAATTCCGTCCGATTCTGCCGAATATATTGACACACTTGCTTTCTGTAAGTCAAATGCTGTGATTCGTTGCCTTCTAGTTGATCCGAGAGAGCTCGGAAACAGCAATTACCATCACCGGTTATGTCTCGTATTTCAAGGCCCAATTTTTCCAATTGTCGTGAAAAGGACTCGAAATTTTCGTCGTCGTGCAAATAGCTTGACGATTTGAAATTTTTTTTCGACTTTTGATTTTTGGTCATTTTATAATTTTAAAAATTTATAACAAAAGTTTCTTCATAATCAGAAGCTAATGAATTTCTCAATTTATGAAAAAAAAATAATAATTTTCGTATTCAAAATAATTTATGAATAGTTTTTTTTTTTTTTATTTTGCAATTTTAGTATAATTTTAGAAATTATTTGTAGCTATAAGCTCAAAAAAAGTTTTAATTGATGACGGTAGTTTTAAGAATCTATCAGAAAGTTCAAATTCTAAATAAAAATTTAAAATTTTTTTTTTACGATAGTGGGGCCTCATAAATCTAAACACAGCTTTGGCGCATGTATCTAGAATCATTTATCCCAACCCACATTCTCCAAAGACATGTTTCAAACCTTCCTTTGTTCGATATTTTTAAATATTGATTAAAAGATTATGTTTATTTAAAAGATTATTTTTTTTAATATATATTATAAATTTTTAAATATTAGAAATGTTAAATGCAGCTGCTAAAGCTATGTTTCTTTCTTTTAGATAAGACACATTTTTGTAGAAAATAATATTAATAAAGGAAATTCTTTGATGACTTCTTTTTGAATAAATACAGTAATAAGATTGTTTTAATCAATTTATTTTTAAAAATGAAAAAAATTTGAAAATAATTTTTAAGCTTTAAAATATTTTGAATTTTAAAATTAAATAAAATCTTATTTCGATGAAAAGATGATGATAATAATAATTAGTTATTTAAGGAAACTTGTGAAGAAGTCTTACAAACTCATGGAAGAATAATATGGTAGCTCTTAAAAAACGTACATACAACTTAAAATTAGGCTACTATGTTTGCTTGTTAAAACCTTTTAATAAGTATTTTTGAACATTCCGTACTCATTTTGAATTGATTCACTGACTGATTATTTAGTGACGGTGTTTTCAGATGTTTTTATGATGGCTAAACAACCAGAAGATTCGCTCTCACAATAAATCCAAGATTTATATCCTATTATCTTCGATTCATATTTAAAACGACAATTTTCTCCTAAATAACGAATATAAGGTTTCGCTTTGGTTGTTTTTTAAGAAAATGTTAAATTTATTTTAATAATTTTAATCATTTATTAAGATAAATTTTATTTGAAATTTTTGCCGGACTCTCGAGTGTTAAAAGGCATTGTATGACTTATCTTTAATTATTTTGTAGAAAAAGGCATAGTCAGATCGAAATTTGTCGACTACTATTTTACTGTATTTTATCCGACAATAGAAAACTAAAATACTGACAAATATATTTGATGATGTGACTATTTATAATTTTATACTAACAAAATAAACTAATTTAAGTGACAAAAATATTTATTTGAATAACAAAATAGTTTTATACACTTCTTAAAATGGTTTAATTTTTTTTATTGTATTGACTGAAAACAAAATTTAGATTAAGAGCACGAACAGCTACCATAGCGAGGCAAAAGCTAGTCCGCAGGTAACTTGGTGTAGCTTATCATTATTATTATTATTATTTAATCATGTTTTAAGTAGATATAAGGCTGGTCTATTTGCAAATAATAATAAACTAATTTTGGTTGAATCTAAATAAAGGTAGTCAAAGTGGAAGCTTCATTTAACCAAGGAAATACGGTTTTCTCTTATGGAAATTACAAATTTAAGTGAATTATAATTATTTTTTAAAGTTTAAGTCAACTTTGTAATTTTTGTTTTTTTATGAACTAAATGATCATTAATGTTGGAAATTTATATCTTGATATTATTTCAAATTTTTTCAAATTTATCTTGTATTATTTCGATTCTATTAGAATTTGAAAGAAATAAAAAGACTTCAGTTTTTATATTTTATTTAATTATTATTTGATAAACTGTTTCTAATAAAAAACAAAGCTTTTACTTGAACATGATTTTATTACTAAAGGTTAATTCCTCATCCTATACATCAAACTAAATAATTGAACTTATTATTTTTTTTTGCAATTTCATGTGCAAATTAACAATTACTTTTAATTCATATAAAAATCTAATTCAATGAACAAAATATTTTTTTAAAGAAAAATTTAATTTTAAATGTGTCTATTTTTTTTTCGAATTTTTTTTGGCATAAAATCCTTAACACAATTTAAAATCAGTTTTTAAGACCGATTCATTGTCAGTTAGGTTGTCAAAATACTTAAGTTAAATATTGCAAATTATTCAAATGTCAAACGATATTAATTTCACTTAAAATATTTTATGAATATTTAGTGATTAACTCGGTCAATAAAGGTTAGACAGAGATGATTTTATTGTTGCTTATCGGCTCAGTTTCAATTGTTTCATCATATGAGTATGATACAAACGGTTATGTATTTTTTTGCCTGTGCATGGGTCGGTTTGGTAACCAGGCCGATCACTTGTTAGGCTCTATGTCTTTTGCTAAACAATTAAATCGTACTTTGATTGTATCACCTTTTAGAACATACAAAAATGTTCCATTTAGTGAATGGTTTAAATTCGAAGAGCTTCAAAAATACCACCGGGTCATTTCTGCTGAGGACTTTATGAAATTTATAGCTCCAAAAAGCTGGAAAGAAAACGAACGTATAGGTTTTTGCTGGTCTTACGAGCCCAATAAAGAATGCAAATTGAAGGATGGAAATCCCATGGAAAATTTTTGGACAGAACTAGGAGTAGAACGGTTTACGAGAAGTGTTAATTTTATTTTAAGCTTCTATGATTATGAGCAATGGAGAATTCAATATCCAGCATCCAAGTATCCTGTTTTGTCATTTAGAGGTGCACCGGCCTCTTATCCAGTCCAAAAACAAGATCGAATCAACCAAAAATATCTGGTTTGGTCAAATAAAATTGATGAAGAAAGTCAAGATTTGATTAAAAAATATTTTGATGATGAAAAATTTGTTGGAATTCATTTGAGAAATGGAATAGATTGGTTGAATGCGTGTCGTGATATTGAACAATATGACACATACATGTCTTCTCCTCAATGCCTTGATGGCACTAACAAAAAATTAAACAGAAATATATGCTTCCCAAGCAATGATTTAATTTTGGAAAAATTAGAGGATGTTTTAGTTAATAAATTGAATCGAACAATACGAAATGTTTATATAGCTACGGATAAAAACCCAATGATGAAAGAAATAAAGAGTTATTTTGATAAAAAGAACTTAAAATTAAATTTAGTTCATCATGACCCTTGGTTACCAGTTATTGATTTGGCTATATTGACAAAGAGTGAATTTTTTATTGGAAATTGTGTATCATCGTTTACAGCTTTCGTTGTTAGAGACAAAATACTTAAATCAGGTTCTTATGAATTTTGGGCTTTTAATAAATAATTATTATTTTTAATTTTGAATTTAATTATTTTAGATTTTTTTTAAATAAAAAAGTTATTGAGGAAATTTTTTAAAGTTTTACTTTTTTTTATCACTCAATTCAATTTTTTAAAAAAAAATTATAAAAAATTGACAAATTTACGACAATAAGAAACTTACGACATTGCTGCTTTATTAATTCTTTTGATGAGTCGCTTATGCAGTAAGTTTTGGTGCTGAATGCTTTTACTAATTTATTATTTTATTTTGCTTCTATTTGGAAGATTTGAGTCTATTTGAAGGGGATTTAATTTAATTTATTTGTTTTCTGTACCGAGCTGATGCTCCTTCAGATTAAAAAAAAAAATAAATAAATAATTAAAATAAAATAAAATAAAATGTAGTAAAAATAGATATAATGAAATAGAGAGTTATAGAATACGTTACATATGGTTAATTATCTGATGTATCAGGGAAAAAATTAGAAATAGTTAAATAGCAATTACACAATGGAGTAGGATATTCGATATATCTTGATTCGAAACCTTCTTTATATTTGAGTCTATTTGGAGGGGATCATTTATTTTTAATTTTTTTATTGTAATTTTGACTAAAGGTAAATTTTTTTTTCATGGTTGGAAAAGGATTCCAAAGAGGGTGATAGATAAAAAAAATTACATAAATAATCAATAAAGGTACTGAATAAATATTTTAGTGATAAAAAGCGTCAATTATTGCCTCAAAACAAATTAATTAGGATTAGTAATAAATCCTAATTAATATCTTAGGAGTCACAAAAATAAAAATAGCGGACAGATTCACTATTACCAGGTGCATAAATATTATTTTATCGACATTAACTTAGTTCGATAAAAAAAATTGACGAGGATTGAACGATCTACTCTAAAGATACAGAAGTTGAAAAATTCTAGTGTTAAACTTAATTAGTTAAAAATATCAATAAAGATACATTATCGGATAATAAAAAAATAAAAATTTTAAAAAATAGAGTCTGGCCTTTTTTATTAATTAAAATCAATTTATTAATGCAACATTAAAACTTAAGATTTTATGAAAAATAAAAATTTACTTGATTCATGGCTGCAAATTGGAACCTATGAAAGATAAATTTCTCAAGTTTTAATGTTGCATTAAAATTAAAAACTTGATTTTAAAGCGGAACCATGATAATTTACAGTATAAATGAATGATAAAATCAAAGAGATCTCACTAAACAATCGAGAATGTAAGAAACATGGAATAACTGATTCAATAAAGTTTTGGATTTCTGGATCAATGACTAAAGGGAAACAAGAAAAAATTCTACAACTCTTAACGAAGGCTTTCTAAGCAAAAACTTAGAAAAAAAACTACTTAGCAAAATTCCATTACATTTGCTATTTAAATTTCTTATTTAAAAGTTTTAAATATCAAAATTTTGAATAATTATTTCTGAGTTCTAAATAATATCTCCTGACTAACACAATTATGAAAAAAAAATTTATCTTAATCCTAGTCAGAAAGAAGAAAAAAAACTTTACTTTTTATTTTAATTTTTTTTACATCATTCTCGCGGTGTTTACTGAATAAATAAATAAAAGATATTTTACAATAAAAAAACTCTTGTTGAAAATTAAGATTTTTTGTAAATCTAAAATTAAATATAATACCTGAAAAAATGGTATAAATAATAATATAATAAAAATCACAGGTAACAGTATTATATTTTACAAAATATAATAAAATATTTGAATATTTTTTTAGAATGGTAAATATTTGCTGCTATTTAAAATTTGGTAATTATACAATTATTAAATATATCTCATTATTTTTATCAAATGTAGAAATCAACATGGAAAACTAAGAACTAAAATTAAAAGATGAAAAACGGAAGCGAAATTTCTTCTTATGCATAAAATAAGTAGTCACGCAAACTATTGATAAAATCAAAGATTCCCACACTTTTTTAAATAAAAAACTCAACTATAAATAATTAATTTAAATCTATGGCAACAATGGATTTTATTTTTCGGAGCATCCAAAAACAAAAATCTGAATCAAATATTGGTGAAATTTTTTCATATTCTAATTAATTTCTTATCGCAAATAAGACAATTAAATAATCTTAAGCTATAAAAGCGTTTGAATATTCAAATATTTTAATTAATCAGTGAAAAATTAAAAATAAAAAAATTGTTACTTTATTAGACAATTAAAAGAGAAAATATTACCTTCATGTTGCAATTAATTACTTTCTGTCCAAAATATTTTTCTATTGTTCGTTTAATTAGTTAAAAATAAATAGTTGTAAATAATTAGTTTATGTTTAATTTTATTAATAATTTTACAAAATCATTGTTTTAAGTCCAAATATATTTAAAAAATACAAAACAATATTAAAACAATTTTTTTTAATTTTGATCATTCACTGCCTTATTTGTCTTTATTTGGCTTTTTGAACAAATTTAAGTGGTATTATTGCAAGTCTTTGATTAACTGATAAAGAGATAATGTGAGAACAAAAATAATTCATAAAATAGAAACTTCTTTGTTATATTCACCAACTTCTATATCAATCAATTCATCTTGAACTGGTTTAGCAGTTTCAAGCAATGTTTCAATACTGTCTTGAGCATACTTTTGGTATTGATTAAGTCTTTTAAACAAATCTGATTCTTTACCAGCGTATGTAAGTTTTAGCTTTATGCACTCAGATTGTAAATCCACTGCTTTCCATGTCAAATTATTATTTATTTATTTAAGTAAATATTAAGTATTATATCAACAAATTAATTTTTAAAGCAAAGAATAAATTAAAATAAACAAAAAGTAATTAATTTGAACATATTTAGTGAATTTTTTTTTGTCTAAAATAAGATTTTTACTTTTTCGACATAAAGTAATTAATTTAACAATAAATTAAGTAAATAACAGCCCAATTAAAATTGTTTAAAAAGACATTCTTACATGCTTTTTTTTTAAAAAAAATTAAACACTTTTCTTGAGAATTGAAAAAAAATTATTTATTTTTCTTTCTTGATGACTTAAATTAATTAATTAAATTGTCAATTTTAAATAAATTTTTAATAAAATTATTCAACAAAAATATATATTTTTTTATGGTATCATTCAGAAATATTAAAATTTGGAAAAATCTCAACACTAATCTAATTTATTTCGAGTGATTTATTTTTTTAAAGTCTAATTTTTTTACTCGGATTATGTTTTGACGGACTCCATTCAAATGCATACGACAAAAATTATTAAAAAAATTTAAATCATACCAAACCTAACTTTATTTTAACCCTAAAATAGGAATAATTAATTGATTAATTAAATATTAATTTATTTAATAAATAAATTCGAAACATGCTAATAAAATAAGCAAAAACGAAACAAATGAGTTGAAATGGTAGAGCGCAATGAGCTTAAGAGTTTAAGAAATTATTTTTTGATTTTAT
>PJRA01000030.1:238870-252893 GCA_016987375.1 Brachionus koreanus
AAAAGATGATTCTATGTAAAGAATATGATCATTTTTTTAATTAATTAATAGACAGATAAATTCTGATATCTGAGTTAAAGAGACGGAAAGTCCGGACTTGGACTTTAATTTTGGACTTTTAAACAACTCTGAACTAAACTAAACTAATCTCTATTTTCAAAGAGAGGTGATCTTATTCAAATTTACAAAATATGGAACAGGCATGATCATATTTTTAAGGTATAAAAAATGGAGTTTGTACAATTTCAGAAGAGACTTGGTAGAGAATTGCGAGCAGAAATTCAACTTTTTTGACAAACATAATAAGTGGAACAAGCCACCGACTGAAGTTAATGGATCAAAAACAATAAACTTTTTTTAAAGCCAAGTAAAACAATCATTTAAAGACTTAAACATTGCTATTTGTCTGAATAAAACCGGACTAAGCGCAAAAGCTTAGCAATTAATACTATATTATAATTATTTGATTTTATAATCGAATATTTTTTTTTTAAAAAGCCAATAGAATGTTCACTAATCACTTAAAATCAAAAACGAGATGTAACATTTGTGTACTTAAGACTTGGCTGTATTATTAAACAGATGAGTTTGCTCATCTTTTAAGCTTTAGTTATTTTAATCTTGAAAAAAAAGTAAAATTTAGATTTTTTGGTAAATTTGAATAGATGATTAGGCGCCAAGAAGGTCTCATACAAGTTTCAAATAGCTAAGATGCTTACTAGCTGTTGAGGCAAACTTACTGATGAGGAGTTAAGGCTATTAAAGATTGATAAAAGCAAATGTACAGAGAACAAGAGAGGACAAGACGAGCCACCGAAGTCTTAGTGGTTTCTATTATATTATTATTATTGAATAAATGAGCGAGTTTGGATGATTAAGTGAACATTTAAGTGTTTAATAAGAAAATAAGTCAGATTTAAGAGGTAAATACAAAGCATTTAAAGATGCTACTCATATCATGATAGTTCTATTTAAACGCATCCATTCTGTAACTACTCGAACACAAATTAGGTAAATATGTGTTTAGCAATTCAACTTAGTCAAATAGAAATAAACTAAGAATTTTAGAAGCTCATTTTTTTTTACTGATTTTTAAAGATTTGCAATAGTCAACCAAATTACTAGGACTAGAGAGTTGACTATAATTTTAACTATAACTTATGGTCGTAGGAAGTCAGATAAGAGTGTGAGAATTAGAAAAGCTTGTTAGATTCGATCTGAGCTAGATCAAGATAGCTTGGAGACCAGTTGACTGAATTTACATTCGCTTAAGCGAATAATGATTGGATGCTAATTAAGTTTAGAAAAATTCATTTATTAATTCTAGACCAATAAAATATTTTTCTAATTTGTTCGATTTATATGGATTCTGTAAATTTGCTCATCCTGATTTTTACGAACCTCAAATTTTCGAAAAAAATAAAAACCTTTTTTGTTTTTTGTTTCAAACCTTTTTATTTGAACTTTTTTTTTAGACAAGTTGTACAAGTGACACACAGAACGATGGAAACTTCAGCAATTAATTGTTTGCTAAAACCAATTCCCATTATGTTTAGTCAAACGTTTGCTTACCATAATCAATTTGTTACGTCGGCTGGTAGTGACATAAACATGGACGCTCAAGTCTACTTGCTCTACGAAGTGCCAGTAGTGCTCCTAGCTAGACGTTTCATTAGCAAAAAGACCGAACAAATCCAAATAATGGTAAATTTTTGTTTATTTTTCATTGTTCAATCGCAATTTCATTTAAAACAAGAAAAAAAGCATAAATAATTTTTTTATTCGAAAAAAAATTTGACTTTAGTTAATTTTTTTCTAAGTAATATTCAAGGAAATTTTATGAAATTTTTTTTTTTTTAAATAAAAATAAAAATTTTAAAATTTAGTTAAATAAAAAATTAAATTTTATTCAATTTAGGATTAGTTAATTAGTTAGAGTGAGTGAAGCGGTGCATTTGAGTCTAAATGTTTGTTTAAGATTAAGTAATAGTTGGACGTTTATTCACTCGATCGTCCGATTAATGCACTCAGCAATAAAAACAACTTAAAGCACTCACTCGGGTCATTAATAAAAAAATATATGAATAAACGCTTAGCCAATGGTTTTCACCTGTGTTTGATCTAATCAGTAGGAAATTTATTTTTCTTTTTGTCCTCACTTGAAATTGTTCAGCAAACACAAATCTTTAATTCTATTAGAAATAAAAACAATTAACTCAGAGCGCAAATACTCACATATAATAGCAAAGAGACCCACTTGAAATTTATTATATTAATCATCGTCTTAAAATAAACAAAAATAAGTGTGCTATTAGATTGAATGTTAGAATAAGTGTGAACAGTGTTGATTTACATCGGCTTAAAAATAGTCAAGTGGGCCTTGAGTTTTGACTTCATTTGAGAGCATTATTTAATCCTATTTTTCGGCTCGCATTTCACACCGAGACACAATCTTAATCTCTTTTCTATTTTGTTTCTATTTAGGTACATGAGCTGAACGGCTGCATTGTCGGACCGGGTCTTTATCAAGAATGGACCAATTGCATTTACGCATCTAGAAACCGCAATGAACAAAATCTGGAGCTGTGCCGCAGTCAAACAAACAACATGCTCTATTATAGAGCTATAAAGCCGATCAAAAAAGGAGACCCACTTCTAGCTTGGTTCAGTCCGAAGGTCGAAAACGAATTAGCCAAGTCGATTTTGGCTATCGAGCATTTTGCCGAAATGAGCTCGGCCCATTGTAAATATTGTTCGCTTGACTTCGAGCACACAAACATGCTAAAGAGCCACTTTTTTTTCGACTTGTGTGGCAAGAGACTAAAGCTACAAAAGCAAAGTACGCCACCGCCTCCATCATCCTCATCCAGTTGTTCTTCTACATCAAGTTTTTCGTTCAAGCACATTCATTCAGCATTCAGTAGCATTAGCGAACAAAAAACTGAGCCTCTTTCGTCTCGTTCATCGTCCACATCGCCTCTGTCCATAACTCAAGAAAATGCCAAGAACGATCAGAGTCAAAATGCGACCGGGGTTGATTGGAAAATAACCATGCTGGACGGAACACAGACTGTCGAATTGAACATGCCGGACGAGATGGGAAAACAGAAAAAAACTCATGTTTGCTTGTTTTGTGGTAAAATTTACAATCGAAAATATGGTCTTAAAATTCATCTAAGAACTCACACTGGCTATAAGCCATTGAAATGTAAAGTATGCTCAAGACCATTTAGTGATCCGTCTAACTTAAATAAGCATGTTAGGCTGCATTCTCAAGGCGAAACGCCATATAGATGTCCATATTGTGGCAAAATATTGGTGCGTAAGCGGGATTTGGAAAGACACATTATTTCAAGACATTCTGCCAATAATTCTGATGCTAACTGTCAAAATGATGATTTAGAATTGAGTCAAGAGATAAATATTGATGAAAATGATGACGAATAAAATGGACTTAATTGACTTTACATAGTTGCGGTGCTTAAATTTTTTTATTTATTTTTGATTTTTTTTTTTCAATAAGTTTGTAAATCAATAAATTTTTGAAAATGTAGTTTAATTTAGTTAATTGCCTGAAACAATAATCCTAAATAAGCTAAAAAATATTAAATTTCCATTCAAAAATAAATTTTATTTTATTTATTTGTGGCGTATGAATTTTGTTCATTTTGATAGAAAATTTCAACCCCACCCAGTAATTTTTATTCGATATTTATTTCACAGTTGAGCCGTTTTTCTAAGTAAAGAACCTCTATTTTTTACTATATTCAATGTCCTTATCAGTGATAAGGTTCGCGCATAGCAAAACGACAGCACTTTCCTAATCGATGTATACAAAAGCATAAAAAAAAATTACTTCATCAGCTGGGTAAAAAAAATCCTTTGACTGGAAGGTCATAAAGTTTAGTAGTGTTGAACATTGGATTTCTTAGACCCCTTTTGAAAAAAATTGAAGCCTAAATATTTTTTTATAGAAATAAAATTTTATAAAATAGCTTTTAAAAAGTTAATCATCTTTTTTTTTTTAATTCTTAAAATATTTTATATATTAAATTATTATATTCATTTAAACTTGTTAAATCAAAAATTAAAATTCAATCAAAATTAATTTCTTTGAAGCTTGTTTCATTACGTGAGAGGGCAAAATGAAAATAATTTTACATTTTTACATTTTCATATTTTTAGATTTTTTGTGCAATATTAAAGAAATTTTTTAATTCTATTTATGTTTACCAAATAATTTGAGAGAGTTCTTTTAATTTTCTGAAAAATTGCACAAAAAATCTAAAAATATGAAAATTTAGAAATGTAAAATTATTTTCATTTTGCCCGTGAGAGAATTATCTGGCTTTTATTGAAAATAAGCTAGGAGCTCATCAACCTTATGGACGATATTTATTAAATTAAAAAATTAATTTTAGAAAAACCAAGAGGTTGCCCGAATGGTGGTAATGATAAAATTGAGGAAGCTTTTGAAATTGATAAATTCGAGCATAGTATTATATTCAAAGAACATCAACATAATACTTAAAGAACTTACGTAGATAACTAGAAAAAAATTAAAAGCTACTAAATAAGAGTTTTACCACTTTTTCAAATATAATAGATTTTTTTCACTTTTATCTAACTTAATTGATTTATAATAATAATAATATCAGCATCCTCAATCGTTTACAAGACATATGTTAGACCGCATCTTGAATACTGTGTACCTGCTTGGAATCCTTATTTAAAGAAAGATATATTTAGATTTAAACAATTACAAAGACGAGCAACGAAACTTGTTCCACAAATAAGAAGTTTGAATTATGAGTCAATATTAGCTAATTTGGAACTAGAAACTCTAAAAGAAAGGCGAGAGCGTGGAGATCTTATTCAATTTTATAAAATTCACAATAATTACAATCATGTCAATTGGTACGATGTGGAACTTAGTTAAACTTGACCGTAGAATATTAACTATTATTATTATTATAAATCAATTAAGTTAGAAACTACATTTTCTGGGGTTTTGTTTTGAGCATTGGATCTGATGTCAGAATTGGAAAATTTTCAAATGCCGGAACCATACTAGTTATATAGCCATACTTCGAAATAATGCTAAATAAACTAGATAAATTCATTCAAATGCTTAGCAAAATAATTGAGGTCTGAAGAGAGCCATTTTGAAAATAAGAATTGATAAGAAGTTACTAAACTAAAATACGCCTACGTGAAATTCCCTTATTTTTTATTACTAATTCAAAATACTTGATTAAAATTTAGATGAAATAACATTTAAACCGCATTTAAATTAAACTCAAATTAATTTTCAAAAAAAAATCATGAAATTACTTATTTATTTAATTTTAAAAAATCTCTTGCGTGAAGTAAAAAAAGAAAATAAGATAAAAAGACAAAGAATAAACTAAGTTAAACAAGGACAAGTTTAATTTTGCATTTGGAAATTTCTCATTTATTCTTCAAATTTATTCTTCAAAATTCTAAAATTTTCTTGTTTAAAAGTCTGTTATTATGAAAATTATTGAAACATGAAAAGCTAATTCTCAAAAAGTAAACAAAAGATAACCAAAAAGTTTCCTTTGTGACTTTTTTTTTAAATGAAGAAATCATGCTTTTTTTTATTGAGGAAATGTGAAAAAAAAAAATATATCAAAATAATGATTTTTAATAAGCTCTAGAATTTAAAGTGATTTTATTAAAGTCTTTCTAATATTATTATTCTTAAAATTGTTTTTTCCTTTTTGTTAGTTTGATTAAAAAAAATTTTATTATAATCGATATTTTTTTTTTTGAGTGGAATATTTACACACCTAATATGACAATTTTTTTATTACGAAAATATCCTTAAATTGGGTTTTTTTTTCTTTTAAATCGTCATCAAAAAATTAAAACAAACTAAATGATATATCCGAAATAGTGATATTACTTAAGTAAGTTAAAAAGTTATAATTTCATTAAAATTGGCTTTAACTTACTTTGAGATAATTTTCTTTGATAATTTTATTTTTAATATGAAAAAGTGGTAAAACTCTTATTTAGTAGCTTTTAATTTTTTTCTAGTTATCTACGTAAGTTCTTTAAGTATTATGTTGATGTTCTTTGAATATAATACTATGCTCGAATTTATCAATTTCAAAAGCTTCCTCAATTTTTTACCCAGCTGATGAAGTAATTTTTTTTTATGCTTTTGTATACATCGATTAGGAAAGTGCTGTCGTTTTGCTATGCGCGAACCTTATCACTGATAAGGACATTGAATATAGTAAAAAATAGAGGTTCTTTACTTAGAAAAACGGCTCAACTGTGAAATAAATATCGAATAAAAATTACTGGGTGGGGTTGAAATTTTCTATCAAAATGAACAAAATTCATACGCCACAAATAAATAAAATAAAATTTATTTTTGAATGTATAGCTCTTTAACTTGATCTCTAGTAGTTTATTCGAAACGCGATCAAACGCCTTCGAGAAATCTAAAAATACTACCACAGCACTAAATCCTCTATTCAGGGCCTCAGTGATGATATCTAAAGTTTCTAACAAATTGGTTACACAGAATTTAGCATGCATAAATCCATGTTAATGAACAGACAGTAATTTGTGTTCCGATAAATGCATTACCATTTCATCTCTTATTAGCTTCTCTATTATTTTAATTAATATCGATAAAAGCGATATTGGACGGTTTTTTTCAGGATTTGTTTACCACTTTTCTTCTTGTATACTGGAGTAACATTAGCTTTTTCCAACACACTGGTATCATACTAGACTTGAATGAAAATTTAAACAAAAAAGAGAGCGGTTCGCATAATACATCACTGCACTCTCTAAGTACAGATGGATGCATGCCATCGGTCCCTATTGATTTGTTTTTTGATTTGTTTTTTGATTTGTTTTTGTCTAGCTCTTCAAGCCTCTTTTTTATAGCAGCATTTATTGCAAAATGAAAAAAAATCAAATTATTTTTATGCGCAAATATACAATATTAAAAATAAAATTATCAAAGAAAATTATCTCAAAGTAAGTTAAAGCCAATTTTAATGAAATTATAACTTTTTAACTTACTTAAGTAATATCACTATTTCGGATATATCATTTAGTTTGTTTTAATTTTTTGATGACGATTTAAAAGAAAAAAAAACCCAATTTAAGGATATTTTCGTAATAAAAAAATTGTCATATTAGGTGTGTAAATATTCCACTCAAAAAAAAAAATATCGATTATAATAAAATTTTTTTTAATCAAACTAACAAAAAGGAAAAAACAATTTTAAGAATAATAATATTAGAAAGACTTTAATAAAATCACTTTAAATTCTAGAGCTTATTAAAAATCATTATTTTGATATATTTTTTTTTTTCACATTTCCTCAATAAAAAAAAGCATGATTTCTTCATTTAAAAAAAAAGTCACAAAGGAAACTTTTTGGTTATCTTTTGTTTACTTTTTGAGAATTAGCTTTTCATGTTTCAATAATTTTCATAATAACAGACTTTTAAACAAGAAAATTTTAGAATTTTGAAGAATAAATTTGAAGAATAAATGAGAAATTTCCAAATGCAAAATTAAACTTGTCCTTGTTTAACTTAGTTTATTCTTTGTCTTTTTATCTTATTTTCTTTTTTTACTTCACGCAAGAGATTTTTTAAAATTAAATAAATAAGTAATTTCATGATTTTTTTTTGAAAATTAATTTGAGTTTAATTTAAATGCGGTTTAAATGTTATTTCATCTAAATTTTAATCAAGTATTTTGAATTAGTAATAAAAAATAAGGGAATTTCACGTAGGCGTATTTTAGTTTAGTAACTTCTTATCAATTCTTATTTTCAAAATGGCTCTCTTCAGACCTCAATTATTTTGCTAAGCATTTGAATGAATTTATCTAGTTTATTTAGCATTATTTCGAAGTATGGCTATATAACTAGTATGGTTCCGGCATTTGAAAATTTTCCAATTCTGACATCAGATCCAATGCTCAAAACAAAACCCCAGAAAATGTAGTTTTAAATTTTCGAAAAAAAAATTTGAAAATCACCCTCTTCTATAATTTTATAAAACATGAGTTAGATGGTAATTGTTAATGACTGATATCTCTAGATATTTTACCATGAATCCCATATAATGCACAAATTTTGAAAGCTTATAATTAGTGTTGGGATCCGTACACACGGTCAGTGATCCGGTAAAAATTATTTGTGGCCGAGACCGTATTCGCTAAACTCGGCCAACTATTTTGCGGCCGGTTATTTGGCCGGTCTCGATTTCAGACCGCAAAAAAATACGGCCAACTAGTATATGAGCTATATTTGTTAAAATGAAATATTTTTGATTGAAATTTTAAAAAAGTTTTTAAAAAATATCATTTATGGCCGCCCGTTTTTGGTTGGCCGTATTTTTTGGCGGCCAAAATTTGAGACCGTTTGAAGAATCGACCGTCTGACGGCAAAAAACCGTCCGCAATTTTGACCGGTTCGCTAAGACCCCATCCAACACTACTTATAATCTAATCTTCATGATTGTATGTTTAATGTAATGAAAAAAAATATTCTGTGTTCCAATCCAAAGTAAAAAGTGGACAAGTGATCATAGTATTAAAATCCAATCTCGTCCTTCAGAATATTCATTCTCGCAAAATTTTTTCTATCATACAATTTGAAACCAAACAAAGTTCTGAAACAATTTCGGAATAAGTTTTTATTAAAAAAAAATTTTAATATATTTTATTTTATTTTCCAAATAATTTTTGTCAAATGATTATTTTTGGTAAAGATACGATAAAAATTTGATTAAATTTAAACAATTTTTTGAAATTGATAATCTGACATCAAAATTGAAAAATTTTGATACTTAAGAAGTTTTGAATTAAATTATTATCCTAAAGGTATTTCTAAAATGTGATCTTAATGACCTCCTTAAATATGAAAAATAAATTTGATGAAGATTTCTGAAAATTTCTCACAGTTGTATTTATATTAAATAAACGATTATCTTAGATACACAATAGTAAAAAGTCCTCAATTTTTATTACCTTACATAATTTAAAAAATTAAAAAAAAATTATCATTTTTAGATCCATTCTTATTTTTAGATACCAAGAGAATTTTCAATTTTGAGTATCTTATTTCTTTAAAGGGTTTAATTTTTAAAAGCATTAATTCATGTAATTCCCATCATTTGAAATAAGCTGATTAGAGAACAATTCTTCAATAAAGATAAGATTTTATTCTTTTAAATAATTTAAAGCCCGACTGATTATTAATAAAAATTTCAAATTTAGTTATCTAGACAGATTAAATTTATTTTCTGAAAATAAATTAAAATTTTTTAAAAATTAAAAACAATTTTTTTGTTTTTTTAAAATTTATTTTATAAAATTTTATTTCTTTCAAAAATATTTAAGTTTCAATTTTTTAAAAAAAGGTCTAAAAACCCCTCTTTTTAGGGTCTTTCAATGTTAAACAAAATCTTTCATTTTTCTAACATTTATCAATAATTTCTATTTTTTAATGCTTTATTTAAACCACATTTAACGAAAAACGAACATCTAAAAAAAAATATTACAAAGTACTTCGTAAATATTTTTATTAAAAAAAAAATATTTAAAAAAAAAATTATTATTTACTGAAATTCGGTGATGAAACTGATTATAGAATAAAATTTTAAAAATAGATGATCAAAAAGAATTCTTTTTTAAATGGTGTGAATACTGCTTTCTATAAGAGGGACAACAAGCTGCTAATTGTGCCATACGCCATGTTTTGCTCACTTGACCATTACTATGAATATTTGTACAATTTACATTTCTGCACAATTCCCAATGTAGTGGACTATATTCTCTTTTCAGCTTTACCCAAGTGGACAAATCTGCACTGCGACGATTTTTTGAGAATAATTCGTTCTTCAGCACTGTTAAAATTTTTTCATTAGAATTTGACTCAAGTAAATCTAACAACAAGTCAGATTCACATTGAACACTGGGTGCTTTAACTTTAAAAAAATTTTTTTTATATATAAACAATTCATTTTAAACTTACTAATTAGAACAATAATTGACAAGAAAATAATAAGAAGTAAATTTTTGATTGATTTCATTTTGATAATTAGTAAAAATTTCAAGTTTCGATTTTGATATACCTTTTAAAAAAATAAAATGATTTAATCCTATAAATTTTATTTGAAATTGTTAGGAAATAAAAAGGAAAAGTTATATATTTCCTAATATGTAGGTTTTTATTGCTTCATGATGTATCACAATAAAAAACCTACGCTTTATAGTCAGGCTTTCAATTTCAATTTAATTTTTTTTTCAAAAACTTAAATAAATTTAATTAAAACTTAATATTTTATCTAACGTATAATTATTTTCTTTATTCATTAATATTTAACAAAAAATTTTGTTAAAATTTTGTTAAATAAAAATTGATAAATATTTGTTGAATGCAACTTCCTGCTTATGAGTAAATATCTAAATGCTTATTATTAAGTAATCGTAATTTTGAAAGATTTTAAACATTAGATTCATAACTCCAAATTTAAAAGTTTCAGCTAACTTAAATTTTTGTCACAAAATTCTAATTTTCGAAAGTACCAATAACTTAATCATTTTTGTTAAATCAAAATTCTATGACTATTGGTTTGAATTAAATATCCAGATCGTACCATTTTTTAACTGTTATTAAAATATCTAATTACGCAATCTAACAATGATTAATATTCGAATATTCTTCCTTTCTAACATGTTTTTGTAAAGTTTAAATCACAGGAAGTAAAATATTCATTCCCTTAATTTGCCAAGTCATCGCCAAATTAAATAATAAAGTTAAACACTCTTTTAAAAATTTTTAAACTTCAAATATGTCTAACTAGCTATCTAATTATTTCTATTACATAACAATTTTATTTTTGAATTCTCTCTTTTTCAATATTACATAACATTATATCTAATCTTCCTTTTAAATGTCTAAAAATCACTTTTGAAGATAACTCATCTCTTAGAATAATTTTTTTTTTCACTTGGTCATTAAAAATAATGATTAAAATAAAAGAATAAAATTATTCGGAAATATTCCATAAAATTAGAAAAAAAATAAAATACATATAAATACAAACGTTGATTTTCCGTTATTTTGAAAACGTCAATTTTGACTTAGTGGTCCTATTTAATATTGATTTATTAATTCTAGGATGTAATTAATAGATTAAATTGGCATTAATTAATCAAAAATTATAAGACCAGATAATAGATGAATTTTTCAAACGTTAAAAAAAGATTAAAATAGGAAAAAATCGAAGATTTTGAGTAGGATTTTCAATTAATAATATTTAAATTTATGTAATTTGAGTAATATTTTCTCTATTCCCTAAAAACGGAAATCTTCTTAGTATTTAAAATTTTTTATTTAAAAATTTAATTTCATCAATCATTTTTAGACTGGCTAAATATATCAAATACTTTTTTTTCATTTTTTAATTTGACTTAGAGTAAATTAATATTTAACGTAAAAAGTGATCGTATTCTCTTGAGTCACAAATGCAGATAAAAATGTAGGTTGAGTGCAATTTTGATAAAATAAACTAAAAATTTGACTCTATATCATCTTCGTGAGATGTAATCCTTTTTTAAATTAAAGTATCAATTTGAATCAAGTCAAACTAAAAAAAAAATTTTAACAAAAATTAACTAGAATGCTCGAGAAAATTTTCTAAAAAACTAGCCTCAAATCAAACTAGGACAGTAGGGAAAAATAATCTAATAAATTTTGACTAATGTTTTGAATATTTATAAGAAAAAAAAACGTTTAAGTTGCCAAGGCAAGTATTAAATAGAAAAATTTGTTTTTGTTTCATAAATTTATTTTAAAAGTTGTCAAATTTTAAGATATGAACAAAAAACCGAAAGCTGCTAGCTTCTATTTGAATTGTAATTGTAAAGCTTTGTATAATTCATTACTCTTCTGTAAAAACTTGACTCTTGTAGGTTAAGTTTATTCTCAAAAATGAAGCTTAAAAAAAAACAAATTAAAAATTTTCGATTAAAAAATATATTAAAAAAAACAAAAAGCAAAAGCTTTAATAAATTCAAAAGATTTACTTGAAAATATTTAATCAAAACTTCAAGTTTGAAAACTTATTACAAAAAAAAAATATTTACAATTTGCTATTTAAATTTACCCGTTGTTTGACAATTGGTTAGTATGACCAAACTGGCTCTGCATTAGATTAACATCTCTTCTCATGTATTCACTATTGTCTTCCTTGTCGTCAGATGGAACATACATGTCCAAACTTTGAACTTCATACTCTGGCATTTGTTGCGTTTGAGAAATACTTATGGTTGGTATATTGTAAGTCATTGTGTTCATGCTGTCCTCGAATATAGCACGGCTATTACGATATCGCCTCCATAAAACACAAATAATAATGGTAGATACAACTGTGGCAACTATGATAAGGCAAGCAAGAGCAATCAAAATTATCCACGGATCATTGTTAACCACTCGTAGATTTTTCAAATCATTTGGATTCATAACTAAAGCCAGTCTAAAATAAACTCAAAATTTTTTTATTCAAAAATTTGTTTTTTTTTTGCTTAAAAAAGAGATTAAAATTTTTTCTCGTACAAATTTTATAAAGCCGAAAATTTTTTCCTTGTTTATCAAGATTATCTAGTTTATTTAGATAAAACCAAGTAGGATTGTAGGAAAAAATTAGGACAGAAATTCAAATTTAAACAAATTTTTTGGTTTGTTTAGTTTTTTACTTCCACTTAAAAAATTTTTAAATCATTTCAACTTCAAGTTAATTAATTTTATTTAATACCCTAAACAATTTTATGTTTATTTATTATCTTATATATTTTTCTATAAAAAATTTATTTTAAACTAACTCGCGAGAAATAAAAGAATTTAGGATGAAAATAAAAAAGTGTAGAAAAAAATTCGTCCCTAGGTGGATTCGAACCACCAACCTTTCGGTTAACAGCCGAACGCGCTAGAGACCGTTAACAAACCAGCATTTATTGCTCGAAATCTTTAATGAAAGTTTTTTGTTCAAATTATTAATTTCAAAGGTTGGATTTCGTTTACGGTCACAGTATGTCTCTATGGCGCAATCGGCTAGCGCGTTCGGCTGTTAACCGAAAGGTTGGTGGTTCGAATCCACCTAGGGACGAATTTTTTTTCTTAGAAGAGAAAAATTTTATCTAGTTTTTAAATTCAAATTTTTAATATTTTATTCATTCATATCATATCCATGATAAAATAAAATTTTATAAAATTTTAAATATTTTATTTATTCAAATTAATCTCATTTTTGTTCTTATTCTTATTTTTAATATTTAAATAAAATACATAATCTAAATGACTAAATGTACAATTTTTATTTAGATCAATAACTCCCTGTCAGAAAAATAAAATTCTCATCTGAATGGAAAAATGTATCCAATTGAGTCGCACATACATTGAACGAAATTTAGGTTTTAGAAGTTAATTATTATTTAATTTTCATGATAATTCGAATCCACCTAGGGTCCAATTTTTTTCTACACTTTTTTATTTTCATCCTAAATTCTTTAATTTCTCGCAAGTTAATTTTTGTTTTTTGATAATTTAATGGGCGTCCTTAAAAAAAAGTAAGCCTGCTTGGCTGTTTAAGGAAAATCGGAGTATATGATCCAATTTAAATGATTATCTTCCATAAGTTGTTAGGCAAAAAATGTATTATTGAAAAAAAAATAAAACTTTCAAGAGAAATAAAGGGGGTGGTAGACTTGCTAAAATAGCGACGAAACTAATGGTGGCCAAACTTAGAGCCTATTTAAATTATTATCCTAAAAAAATATTTAAATTAAATTATAGTTCGCAAAGAAAGATGGCTAGAAAGTTTAATTGCCATTATACTTTTATCTGAAAATTTTAAAAAAGTATTCAAACATCAAAAAGTATAAAAAATACAAGAGACCTCAATTAATCGCTAACTAAGAGAAGGCAGCAAGGTCAAAATGTCCTCGTATGCTTTT
>PJRA01000030.1:264936-292108 GCA_016987375.1 Brachionus koreanus
AAATTCTTTACATCAGAAAAAAAAACCAGAACTTAATATAATTTTTATTTTTTGAGATATTCGCTTTTAATTTTTGTCCATTTACTTTTGCATCATCCGTTAATCAGAGATATCTTGTCATCTAAATTATTATTCTGAACAATTAGAACCAATGTATGCTTCACTATGTATAATTCCTTTTTTGGGCAACCGAAAGCTTTGTTTTTTTCTTCAATATTTTTATTATTTATTAAAAATACAGTTTGGGTTTAAACCAAGACAATTTCGAACTTTTCTATCTTCAGCCTTGAAAATTACATTTTTTTTTGAGGCAATATAGATTGATAAATTAAAAAAATATTTTAAAAAGTGAAAAATTTTTTGACTTACTTTAATTAAGCAATTACTCGACTTAAGTGTCAAATTTTGAACTTAGGTCATAATTCGGTCGACCAAAATAATTAATTTTGGTTAACCCACTAATCAAGCTTTGGATCAGCACTATGCTTAGCTTTAAACTTTATACTTATACTTTAAATATTTTGTTTTAAAGTTGCTTGAAAATGAAATCGAATGATAAATTTGATCTGAAAAAAATTGGTTTTAACTTAAATTCTAATTATAAATCCTAGTTGCTAAAAATACGAAAAATTTACATAATTCAAAGTTATAAAATTTATTTAATCTTTAATTTTGATGGCACAAAATTTGTTTATTTAAGACACATTTTATTTAAGCAAATAAAAAAAATACTTATTAAAAATTCAATTATTTCCACAAACGTAAGCAAACTGATTCCAATAAAAAGACCTAGATTTCCACCGATATTGCCCAGAAGCGCTACTGGACTAATGGCAGGCGTTTCAGTTGTATATGTAGTTGCCAAATCGTCATAAAAAACATTAATCAAAACTGTGCTCTTGGTAATCTCATTTTTATCAGTACCTTCTGGAAATCTGGACAAAATATCTGTCTGTTCGCTTAAATAGTTTCTGTAGTAGCGTGTGGGATAGCGTGAACTGGACGAAGTCATTTGAAAGCTATACGAATCGCATTCCAAGGGACATTGAGCACAATAGCTTGCACTAACCGAGCTAAAATAGTCTCCTCTTGAGTTGGATACACACTTTAAACTAGATATATTCTGACATATTGTTACATTTTGATAAATATTTGGCAAACTGCCATCTAAACATTTGCATTTTTCTAAAATAAACTCTTGCAAACAAAGTCTCAGGCAAATTTTTTGTCTATAAATTTTCAAATTTAACTTATTAAATATTGCTTTATAGAAAAAAGAATGAAAGCCATCAGGTGACTTTGTGTTTTTGACACACGTGCTAAAAGGTGCATCTAGTTTATGAAAAAATGAACGTTTTAGTCCAATATTAGTCTGAAAACCAGACGGAATATCCATTCCTTCATTGCTAATGATAGGCTTGACACTTTGATTGTGTACAACAACACGAGCTCCTGAATTTAGAATGAACTGACTCTGTGTTAAATCATAGCCTAGAAATAATTCCAACTTAAAAGATTGGTCCGAGCCAGCTTCGTTAATTCGTTTAATTGGAACTTTGTTTCCGTGATTGTCGTAACCACTGTTGAATGTATAGCAGTTTACAAAGTCAAAATCATATGTCCAAACAAAATCGGACTGATTACAAGGCACATCATTGAAATAACAAGTCAACAGCATGTAATCGATGTGAAAGCCAAGCTTTTCAATTTTTTCCGCTGTAAGACTTGAATTTCCCTTTATAGATGACTTAATTAAAGTGTTTATTAACCTTGGACTAATGTTTATTTTGTTTACATCGCTAACATGAGATAAATTGTTTATGGAAAGCACTTGGTCAATATAATTTTGAGCTTTTCTTCGATCAAACGGATTCAAATTGCAAACAGTTACTGCTGGAAATTCTATGGGACTATCTGTAGCAACTTGTTGATTTATCAATACCTCAAATAGAAGAAACGTTTGAACTATACCTACTATTGTGTATATGCAATAGCCTAAACTGACTACAAAGCAAACAATCCAAATTATTTTTAGAAGTTTGTTTTGTACTCTTAGTATGTTTGGTATGCCATGGGTTTTGGTGCTCGAACCCCAATCTTTAAATATATGCTTAATCTTCTGTTTTGTGTTTACTTTGTTTGCCACAAAATTAGCTGCCAATGTTGTAGATTTAGAATTTACAGGATTTGCTTGGTGTATTTGAAAATTGCTAGTTGAATATTTTTTGATTAAGTCTTGCTGATTTTCATAAAATTTAATCATTTCTTCTTTTTTTTCTGTTTCGAAATTTCTAATTTGATTCTTAAATTGGACATAAAAATCAACTGAATTAGCTGAATAATCTGAATTTATTCGGTCTTTAGTCATTTTTAATAAAACACAATAATTTATCTAAAACGATAAGAAAAAAAATTGACTTTTAAGGAAACATTTTTAAATTACATCCTGTAAGAAAAAATCTTGTTTTCAATATTTGATTTAGAAGAAAAAATAAAAACTGTAAGATAAAAAATCTAACTTTTCTATCGTGCCAAATATTATTATTAAAATTATTTAAAAAAAATTTTGATGTTTTATCAACAAGTGGTTGATTTTTTATTATTGAAGCACGAGACTTTTGAATAATTGATACAAAGAAAACAGTTATTAAATGCAATGCCTATTATGTTGAATTCAAATACTTAATATGTCGTTTAAATAGACATTGATGTTTCATTAACTATATTAGAAGTTAGTTACGATTAGGCAAAAAATAGAAATAAATTAATTCATGATAAAGCAACAAGAAAATATTTTATTTAAATTATTGTTTAATCATTTAATTTGATAATTTGTTTTTTGTTTTTAAACAGGCATAAACAGTAACAATTTAGAAAATTAAAAAATTTCCTAATTATTTCTAATTTGTAAAATTTTATAAACTTTATTTGTTTAAGGCAAAAAAAAATGAGAGAAAAATAAGCAAATTCTAGAAAATATTGATTTTTAGACTTGAACAATAAAAAAAATGATAGATGAAAAGAACGATGCACAAGAAGAAATTAAAAGAAAATTTTCTGAATGGTGCAACAACTCGACCACACATGGTATCTCAAACATAAATCGAGCTGACAACAAACTGGTCAAGTTAATTTGGTTGTTGTGTTTACTTGCAAGCTCTATATACTGCTTTTACTCAATTATAAACATAATTGTGTCTTATTTGTCTTATGGTGTGATAATAAACATAGATGTGGTCGATAAAGCGCCTATAGACTTTCCGGCAGTTACTGTTTGCAACCTCAATCCTCTAGATCGGCGTTTTTCTCAGACTTACATCGATAAAGTCCTGGCCAAGCACAATCTTTCTCATGTAAGTGACATCTCAAAAATAAACATCAATCCAAACACTGTTAAATATTTGATTAAAGCAAATATTTTGGCAGATAAAAATTTATCGAGGCCAGAAATCCGCAAATTTGGTTTTGAAATCGATTTTATGCTTTTTAGATGCTTTTTCAATAATATTGAATGCAATGCTAGTGATTTTGTTTGGTTGTATGACTTTGATTATGGCAATTGTTTTACATTTAACAGTGGTTTTGACCAAAGAGGCAATAAAGTGCCAGTTCGAAAAATTAACGAGCCTGGCTCAGAAAGATCATTTAAATTAGAGCTTTTTTTAGGCGATGAGTTTAGCCAAGGTATTTGGATGCAGCAAAGTGGAGCCAAAGTAATAGTTCACAATCAAACAATAAATCCCTTAATTGAAGCAGAGGGACAAGAATTAGCCACTAATTATCAAACAGATATTGGTGTAACTAGGTCATTTTTGACCAAGTTGGAACATCCTTACAGCAAATGTGTTAAACATATTTATTCACCTAATGGACATAAGTCGGAATTTTTCAAAGCAACTTTTGACATTTTGAACATGACCAGCTATCGTCAAAAAAACTGCATTCGGCTGTGTCTTCAGCGCTTCATTAAGCAATCATGTGGTTGTGTTGATCCGAAGCTTCCTAGCATTT
Source organism: Brachionus koreanus (assembly GCA_016987375.1). Lineage (NCBI taxonomy): Eukaryota > Metazoa > Rotifera > Eurotatoria > Ploima > Brachionidae > Brachionus > Brachionus koreanus. The sequence continues at coordinate 268,948 of PJRA01000030.1, forward strand.
ATCCAGACGTAGAATATTGTGCAACACTTGATCTCCTTGATTGCGTTTCAAAAAGCAAGATTAAGTACTTAAAAAATACAGATAACTGCCCCGAATGTCCTGTTGAATGCGATTCAATCGATTACCATTTGACTGTTTCCAAGTCAAGGTACCCAACTGCTTACTACACTGATTATATAAGGTATCAGACTGACTTAGTCACAAGATTTCCTAAGACTACAAAGGTGTCTGATAACCATATACAAAAAAATATAGTTTTAATTAATGTTTTTTATGATGATTTGGCCACAAGTTTTATCAAAGAAATTCCAGAGGTGACTCCTGACGAGCTGTTTGGAACAATTGGGGGCAATTTGGGACTTTTCATTGGAATGAGTATGCTTAGTTTTGTTGAAATATTTGAAATTTTAATTGAAATTTTTTTAATTTATTTTAATAAGAAATTTTTGAAAAAAAATTAAAGCTTTGTTTTTTTATTTTAAATCGAATTTTTAGAAATAAAAAAAAATTGAATTTTTTTTAATCACTTAAAATAATTAATTTTTTTTTTAGTCTTTAATTTTAATTAATTTATTAAATTTTAAATTCTAATTCACAGTTTAATCGCTGTTTTTTAATTAAAAAAAAATTGTTTTTTTCAAATAAAAAAAATTAAACTTTAATTTTTTTAAGAATTTTTTCTGATTAAATAAATAAATTAAGAAAAAAAGAAAATAATGATTTTTTGCCATATTGATTTTCTAGTTAACTAGAAAATTTTGTTGAAATTTTGTTTTTATTGCTTACTCGTTATTGAATTTGTTGATTGAAAAAGTCAAATGTTTAGTTTAATTTCATTTCCAGAGCATGTAATTAATTAAAAATAAAAGATTGTTTTTATTTAGAAAAAAAAATCACTTTTTTTGACAGAAGACTAAAAATAAAATGTCAAATATTAAGCAATATACCATAGAATGGATAAATGAGTCTTCGATCACGGGCTTATCGAATATTAAACGAACAAAATTCAAAATAATCAAAATTTTATGGATAATTTGTTTAATTGGTAGCCTGGCTGGTTGTTCACGAATCATTATTGATCTGATCCTTAGATATTTAAAATTCAGTGTAAACGTGTCACTCAAGATTAAATCAGCATCATCTCAAGACTTTCCAGCCGTCACATTTTGTAATTTAAATCCATTTGATCTAAGCAAGTCTAATAAAATTTTAGACACAATTTTGACGCAAAATAATCTCAGCAATTACTCTGACCCGCAATTGGTTCGAACTTTGGTTAAATCGAATATAGCTAGCGGCTTTATTCACAAAGATTCAATGGGTTTTACTCTTAAAGACATGCTCTTGAGCTGTTTTTTTAATGATCAAACATGTAGCTATTCTGATTTTGTTCCATTTTATGACTTTGATTACGTTAATTGTTTTACATTTAACAGTGGTTTTGACACAAGTGGAAAAAGAATACCGATAAAAAAAGTAAATCTTCAGGCAACTGACTTGAGTCTCAAATTGGAGCTTTATCTTGGCCTAGACAAGGCCAATTTGACAAGATTTGTAACAAACAGTGGAGGCCGGATAGTGGTTCATAATCAAAGCGAAATTCCAATCATATCTAGCGAAGGTATTGATGTAGCAACCGGGTTTCAGAACAACATTGCTATTAAAAAATATTTTGAGCACAAACTTCCGTATCCATATAGTAGCTGCATTAAAAATGTCAAATCTATAGACAGCTTTGACTCTCGGCTCTACCGGGCCATTTTTAACAAGCTTAACATGACAGTTTATAGACAAAAAATATGCTTTAGACTCTGTTTGCAAGATTATATTCTAAAAATGTGCAATTGTTTGGATGGAAGCTTGCCAAACATATATCAAAACTTGTCAATTTGTCAAAATCTGAATACAATTAAATGTATGATAGATGCAAGGAATAGCTACTACAGTAGTGGCTATAAATGTGAAGAATGTCCTATGTCATGTGATTCAGTATTCTATACTAAATATGTTTCATATTCACGATACCCGACATATTATTACTTGGACTATATAGAGAACAATACAGACATTTTGAAAAAATTTAACGAATACTATAATGAGGGAAATTTTTCTCGATCAACTCTAATAGCTAATATATTTTACGAAGATTTGGACTATTCTGTTTCAGAACAAGTGGCTGCTATTTCCTTTGATTATTTAATTAGTAATATTGGGGGCAATTTGGTACTTTTTTTAGGTGTGAGTGTTTTAAGTGGTCTCGAGCTCGCCGAGTACGCTATTCAAGCTGCTATTTTTGCGTTTAAATTTTTGAAAAAAAAATGATTAAGACATTCGATTTAAAAGATACTCAAAATGAAGTTAATTAAATTTATTTGGAAATTCTTGTTTTTCAGGACATGTCTAATAGTTTTGAATGAAATTAATTGAAAAATGAAAATAATTATTTTTTAAACATTTCGGAAATTTAAACTTTTTCAATTAATTTTAAGTTAAATTAAAAAATTTTAAGTATAAATTTTATTTATTTTTTTTTTAAGCAAGAATTTATTTTTAAATAAAAATATGCTACAAAATTCATGTTGTTTATAAAAATTTAATGCGTTTTTCAACTAAAGGATCTTTAGATAGTAATTTTGACTATCTTTTTAGATATCACATAATTTTTATTTAACCTGAAAATTTTCATGAATGTTTATAAAATAAGTTTTTAAAATATTTGGCTTTGACTTTAACAGTTGAAAAGTAGATTTGATTATAAGAAAATTATTTAAAATGAATCTTGTAATCAAAACTCGGCTAGAACAAGAAAATAGTTCATATAAGGTCCATGTCACTAACAAATGAGCCTGATTTTGCAAAAATTAGAAAATTTTTCTCAAAAATTCTTTTATCTTGAGTTCTATTTTGTTTTTCTTCTCATTAAATTTGTCAAATTGTATTTCAGCAAAATTTTAAAAAAATAATCTTATCCAAGATGATAAGTTGAAAAAATTTTGAAAAAAAGCACAAAATAAAGCACCAAAAATCCCCTGCTGTTTTAGATTGTTTAAGTAAAATTTTTAATTTACTAATCTTGATAATTCTTTTTTGATAGAAGTAATAAGAAATTTGGCTGACTATTTTTTTAATTAAATTTATTTAAAATTTAGTAATCTAAAATAAAAATCTTCAAATTTCAATCCTTTTTTATCTAAAATTTTAATTTAATCTAAATAAGCTTTTTGGTTATTGTAAAGAAACAATCTTTTTCATTACATAAAAAACTCTCTCCTTAATGTTCTCATTAAACCCTACTGATCTTACACGTCTCCTTACATGGGAAAAATCACGAGCTAATTCTTCAAACTGACGACCAACAATATTTAATCATTCAAATTTAAAAATGCCTAATTGTGAAAAAAATTTGATGATGACCCAAATATGATATAAAAGTGAAATTTATAGGATTTAAAGCATTTTTTTTTCTAGTTTCTAAAATTCATATTTTTTCTGAAACTTACTATCAAAATTTATCACTCTGGCCTTTTAATTGACCTCTTGTTACGACCGATGTTGTCCTCATATGACACCATTAATGTGCTGCTAGTTTAATATACCATTTTATTGAGAATTTTTTACTGATTAAAATAAGCCATTGATTGTTTTTTTCCGTCTAGTTTTCAAGCAAATATGACTTAAAAACACAAAAAAATGGCCAGTCTTCCAAAATCTAATAAACTTGGGTCTATGTTTTTTTCTTGTAATACTTTTGATCTTTAAAAGGTATTATCCTCAATTTTTGTACGCTTATGTAATTAAATTTTAAATTTAAATAAATATCTTAATGAAATAAAATCTTTATTTTAAGTACTGATTTTAAGTCTTTTTAAAGTCTTAATACTAAATTTTCTTAAGTTAATAATTTCGGATGGACAAAGAAAAAGTTACGTATTGATATAGTTAGTTTAAAAGCTCAGAGTTTCTACTTTATTTTGATATATAAAATTTAATAGTTGTCTAATAAATTTAGGAAAAAAATTGAAAAAATCTTTTTTCTATTAAGATTTTTCTATTAAAAAAAATCTTTTTTAAAAAACTATTTTCTTTTGCTCATGAAGTTTTATAATTGAATTTATGATTATTTTAAAAATTTACAAAAATTCAATTTAAATAAAATTTTTATTTAAAAATAAATTGGACGTCCAAAACTGGCAAGTCAAAATCTAAATCATAATTATGGCTTCAAAAGTTTCTAGAAAAAATTTTTATCGTTGGACCAAAGGCTTCAAAGAAAATGGAAAATTCTTCCAAATCCTCGCCAGGTCGCCCATGTTCCGTTACCAATTATTTAAATAAAAACAAAGTTAAAAGATTGGCTCAGCAATTTTCAGGAAGACAGATCGCTACTAAATATTCCATCATCCTTTATTTTTTTTTATACTCAAATTTTTAAATCTTAATGTAAATTTTTTTTGACATTAGATATTGAAAATTTTGAAATTATACGAATCTAATTATATGAAAAAATAATTTTCAAATTTAAAAGAAAAAAAAATTTTGTTTCAATTTTCGTTCAATTTATAGAAAAAATTAAAGGTTCAAAAAACTGGTCTTCTAATGTTAAAATAACAAGAAATTGATATTTTTTTTTGTTGATAGATCTTAACGATATAGATCTGATAGATTGTTTTTCTAACCATTATTTAAAATTTAGGCAATTATAGCCTAGAGTTCAAGGCATAGTGAATTTTGAAAAAAATATAAAAAATTTTTAAATTGGAGCAACTTTTTTTAGTTTAAGTACAAATCTCGTTCTACTAAACTAATAAGCTGATTCAAATATTGTGTTTGCAGGAATTCTGCAAAATATTAATTGGAAAATTATTAAAATTATATTACATAGTTTTTACAATATATTGGAAACTTGGAATAAAACTATCTTTTTAGACAAATGTTAATAAGTTTATAAAAACTTGTTTCATTTAAAGTCTTAACTGCTTTTGATCTATTTACTAAATCAGATAATGTTTTTAGAAAAAGTTTGAGTTAGTAGATTTTGTTAAGTGCAAGCCAAATTTTAAAATCGAAATATATAAAAAATATTTTTAAAATGTATATAAAATTTTGCTTAGAAAATAATTAAATTTTGTTATTATTAAAAATAAAATAATTTAAAATATAGCGTAATAAGACACTATTATGGTTAATTTGATCTGCAAGGCAGAAAATAAATCAAAATAACTTTTTAAATTTTAGTAAGCATTTCTTCAGATATTCTTTATATATTAGAAGAAAATTTAAAGATATTTTCTTCAAGTTTCTTAACCAAAAATATTTTTCCGAAAAAATCTCTACGATTTATTTAAAAAATAAAGAAATGTTAATGAAATTTTAAAGATCTTTTAAAAACCTTCAATAAACCTACAGTAATGCATTGACTGGGACTATTGTCTATATAAAATCAGTAATGAAGAAAAATAGTATTTTGGGACGCTGAAGCTTTTCAAAAGAAGGTCAAATTTAAAAAATTCTAACAGACTATGATTCAAAAAATATATAATATCTGGATTTATCAATCATGATTATCCCATTTTTTGGTTTATTTATTTTTACATCTTACATCTAAGGAAATCCGTCTATTTTTATTCAATTTTATTTAGTAATTTATCTCTATTAATTTAAAATTTAAGATTATAATAGATTTTTTTTTTTTAATGAAAAAAAAAATAGAAATTCTAGTCTTGAGAATTGGCGTTTTCATCAAATGGTAAAAAATCTATTTCACTATTAATACGATCATCAATACTTTCTACATCAACAAAAACTTCGGCATCTGAACCTGATCTAGGCGAATTTTTATGCTTGACTATTTCACCCATTGGAAAATTTTTTTTCTTTTTAGCTGGCAGAACCGAACCAGATGCCTTAACAGCATTCAAATTTTTATTAATCTGATTAGTTGCTATTTTTTTTACAGGATTTGGTTTGGTTTTTTTTACCGGTGCCGAATTGGTCTCGATTCCTTCATTGGTACGACTTGTGCCAGCATTTGATTCATTATCAGTAAATGTATCCATGCTTACTGAGGAAGCATGTCTTATCGGTGCTTGGTTAACATGAAAAGCTAACGCAATCTGATCTTCTAAATTTTGAAATTTTTTCCTATAATCAGGAATGTCACAGGCCTCTTTACACGTATCCAACAATTTTTGAGCGGTTTTTGTGTATACATTGTCAATACCATTATACAAGACACAATTCGAATACAAAAGCTCAAAGTCATTTATAAAGTCTTCTCTTGATTTGTACTTTTTAGTTGTTATTTTCTAAAATAAACAATAAAATTTTTAAATTTAATAATTCTCAAAATTTTAAAATTATAAAAATTTTTTTTTTTCAAAACTTACTTGCTTAATAGTTTCTAAATCGATTGGATTTTTGACAATATCATAATAGTCCTTATACTTGGCCTTATTGACAGGCTTCAAAAACGAAAAAGAATTCTCCACTTGCATAATAAATTGTTCATACAATTGGTCAAACAAATAATTAAGCACTATTAGACTATTTTCGTCTAGTAAAGGATTAATAGCCTTTTCCAGTCTAACAAATTGATCTTGTTTCTCTTTTATTCTTAGTTCACATAGCTGATAGATCATCTCAGCCGATTGTGTTATAATACTATTTGATCCATTGTAAATTCGGCTATTATTTGTCAATAGTTGCATGTCGTCCAAAAACGACTGTCTATCTTTGTACATTTTTTCGTTAATTTTTTTTCGTATTTTTTGCAAATCGATGGGATTTTTTACCACCTTGTAATAATCAGGCACTTTTTTGGGATTGACGGGCAAGACAAACGGTTGTGCTTCGGACAAATCTCTTAGCTCGTTGACTATATTTTCGAGCAAAGTTGACATGCTAACTAAAGGATCGACGTGTCGTCGATCGACTTTTTTCTGCGGCTTGACCAAATAGTCACACGAGTTCTGAGTGCTGGTTTTGCGTTTAGGCTGTTGTGCATTTGTTGTCGGTGTCGATTTTGAACTTTGGGTCGGTTGTGTCTGTGTCTGTTGTTGTTGCATCAATTGTTGTTGTAAGGCGAGCAAAAATTGCTGCTGGTCGAAAAAATTAGCAAACTGCGATGCCGCAGCCAATGCAGCCATTTCAAGTGGATTTTGTTGCAACTGCTGCAATTGTTCCTGAATCGATAATTGCTGCTGTTGCTGTTGTTGTTGCTGCTGTTGTTGTAATTTTTGCTGCTTTTTAGCAGTATTTTGTTTAGGTACTTTTTTTTGCGCATCTGTCACTTCTTCCATTTGAAAATCGCTTTCATTAGTAAGCTTCTCCTTTGGTATAGTTAGGACAATCGATTGTTGCTCGCTGGCTTGATTGTCCGGTTTGACTGGCTTGATTTTTATCTTTGGTGTTTGCTTGTCTTGTTCAATCAATTCGCTAGTATTGTTTGAATTAGCATCAAAGTTTTCTATGCCAGTTTTGTTTTCATTTTCAATCATTTTTTTGGTGCGATATTTTTTCTTGGCCGGCGAGCCCCCCTCGTCACTGTTAAGAGCCATTTTAATAGCTTTCTTCTGAATAATGAGCTTGGTGCCTTCGACTTTTGCCAGACCGGAACTGCCCCCAGCCTCGCCTCCGCTTTGTTGCTGCTGTTCATTTACCTTTTTTCGCTTTACGTATTTTCTTTTTTGAGGCTGTTGCGGTGTGTCACGTGACTTGTCCTCTTCGCCGCTCGAATACTGAAGCGATGATTTTATAAAAAATTTTTTAGCCTCAGGCGAAGATAAAATCGAGTTATCGAGCTTGGTCTTTCGGTTAAGGCCGGTTTTGTTGTATTTTCTGACCTTTGGTGCGCCCTCTTCTCCATTCCGAGCTTCGTAGCGCTTTACTCGTCTCAGCTGTTCTTGCAGTCGGCGTCTTTCTTTGCGCAATTGTTCCTTTTCATTTTCGTCCAAAGCAAAAGCCTTTTGAATAAATTCTTCGTCTCTTGTGGTACGAATTTTGACATAGGCATCGATTACCAGCGAATTAGTGACTGTTTCTACTTTTGTAAACACTTGGCCAGATTCCTCATCGCGATAAGTTCGAGTTATCTTTAGTATACGTTGCATGTTCGGATTTTGATCTTTTTTTTCATTTTCACCCTTTTTCTCGTTGGCCTCGTTCATTATAATTGTCTTAAGCTCGGACGATGATTTATCGTCGCTTTTTTTTTGCTCTTTGCTAAGGTTGCTTTCAAGCATTGATTCTAGATTTTTACCCATTTCATCTACGTCCGAATCTTCGTCAAGATCTTCGGAATCATCAGTGGATAAGTATTCTTCACTGGCTAGATTTCGATTTTGCAATTCGAACAATCGTTGACACTCGTCCTTGAATTTGTCGTGAGCGTCCGACTGAGAGTACTTGTTTCCTCTGGCGAATTTGGACAGAGCAGCTCCGTCACCCTCTTTGGCCTTCTGAGTCGACATGGTACGCACCACATCAATAATTTCCCATCGCTTTAGTTTTTTTATATCAGCTTCGGGCACGCCATAGCTGGCAAGTAATTCTTTTGCTTGGCTTAGATGAAGTTTCCTCAAGTCGGCATCAGTGCCGGTGACAGTTCGTTTAGTTTGTGGCTGTGGTGAATTAACACTGTCGTTGTTTTTGTCTTTATTTTCATCGTCGTCTTTGTTCTTGATAGCTTGACGCACATAGGAAAATCCTTCTCCTCTGCCTGTAGGATCAGCTACTCCGTTTATTTGAAGCAAGCATTTTCCTTTGATGGCATCCAAGTAGGCACGGGTTGTGTGCCACGGCGCATTTTTGACTTCGTCATCGATTTTTGAATTCTCTTCATCATCGTCGTCGCTAGCCCAGAAATTTTTTTCGCCATAACCGGCATCTTTGAGACGTTGTTCAGCGGCAAGCATTGAATAGTATGCACAGCACTGTTCCGGTGCTATTAGACTTCGAACTTCTTCATCAGTGGGTAGGCGAATGTCTTCTTTTAAAATCCACCAGTTTGTGTCTGATTTTCCTAGAAAAAAGAATATTTGTTTTAAAAATTTTATTCAAAATTAAAGAGCTATTTAGCTAGATAAAGCCAGTTTATGATCTTAATTTAAAATATAAATAAAAAATTATTTATTTATTTTTTTTTTTAATTGAAAAATTTTCTAATTTTATTTTTTCATCTCTATTTTTTTGATTTCATTTCAGAAAATTTTAAAAATAAAAAATTTTTATTAATATTTCCTATTTATTTTAAATTTTGATCAGATCAGAACCTGAGTGCTTTTAGTTTTTTTAGTTCAAATTTTTTAGACCTTAATCACTGAGAATTTAAATAATTCTAGAATCAAAACATTGAACTCAGAATGATTTTTTTTAAAAGGATAAATCAAGTTTTTTTTTTTTTTAAATCCAAAAAAGAGTTGTCTAAATTACTTGAGGTTTAATTAGAATTTAATTTTTTATCTAATTCAAAATTATGAAAAATTTTTTTAGATTGAAAATTTAAACATTGTATGAATTTCTAATACAAATTGAACAAAAATTCCTCATTTTTTGATCTATTAAAATTTACTAAAATAAATTTTTGTTTTTGATAAATTCAAATCTTGGCAACATGAAGTTTAGTACGATTGGACTATTGTACTATTGGGTTAGAAATTAATTTCCAGGCTGAGTTTTTTACAGCGGATGTACAAATTTATGTACAGAGTGTACATGAAGCTTTTTTTTGGTAGAATGAAATATTTTTTATTCTGATGGACCCTCATGTTTCAAATATAGAGGCTAAAATTTTTTTTCTTTTTTTTAATAAACTACTAGTACGATTGGTTATTTTGCTAAAATAGAAGTTTGTACACAATGTACAATATTTTTTGTACCAAATTTTTGATAACCCTTGAATCGTACAAATTTTTACTATTCAAAGTAATTATAATAAAAAAATAAAAATGTTTTTTTTTTTAAATTTTAAGGGGGTCTAAAATTTTTACTCAGGTTGGGTATATAAAAAAAGTATGTGTTGAATCGTTAGCTTTTTTCATCACGAATAGTACTGGAATCGTACAGTACAATGGTACTATACTTCATGTTGCCTCAAATCTTATCTTTGTTTAATTTTTTGTCTTTTTTTTTGCATGAAAAAAATATTCTAGGCAAAAAAGGTGCAATAGAGTGCAACATCTTTTCTTTTTTATTTTTAAACATTTTATTTTCAGTAAATTTTGATAAATGAAAAAAGGAAGAACTTTTTTTCATTCTGAATTTGAATTTTACTTAACCATTCTAATTAAAGTTCATAAAATTAGATTTTAGAATGCTTATCATTTCTTCAATTTAATAGATAAAGTACTGTTTTATTAGATTGAATTTTGTATGTCAAATAATCCCAGTCATATTTATGCATACAATAAACTGAATTTTCCTATCATTTTTGATATAAATGATAAAAATTTTTTTGGGCTAGGGGGGTCTGAAGTTTAGCCGACTTAGTAAAAGTTGATCTTCTTCGAGAGTCAATTAGTAATGAAAGTCAATATAAAATATGTTGTTTCTACACACCGTTTGATAGATAAATGATTTTTCTACAATTTGATGTGATTTTTAAATATTTTTTTTATTTTTTAATAAAAATTTAGGCTAAAAAAAAGGAAATTTTTAGGCAATTTTTTAGTTTTTTTGGATCTACTTTTTTGTTTACCCCTAAATACCCACTTTTTTATACATATTCTGAAACGAGAGAAAATTCTGAACAACTTGTCGGTCTTATTTTTAAATTTTAGATCTAGTCAAAGCTAATCTGTCTATTTAAGACCTAGGGCTTTTCGGAATAATTTAGCTGGCCAATTTTTGTCCATCAAGATACAGTAAATTTACTGTCGTATGCTCAAATTTTTTGCAGTCTCAAACCATTCATCATTTTTAACATTTTTTAAAAATTTTTCTACTTTTTTTCAACTTAATTTTGAATTTTCCACGGTTGCATGACCGCTCGACAGAAAGTTACCCGTTTCAATTTAGGACGGTTTTAAATGGTTCAACAACAACCGGATAATTTTTTTTACGAAGGAAAAAAAAATTATCGAGAATTAATAATTAAGAATTAATTTTCAAAATAGAAAATTTTTAAAATTAAAGAAAACACAAAAAAAATAGAAAAAGAGTTGATTAAAAGAAAAGTGTTTTTACTGCATAAGCTAAAATTTTAAGAAATTATGGCCTATTGACTTTAAAATTGATCTACTTATCTAATCATATAAAATTCTACATACCAGTTCGTCTAAAATCAGCACAAATTTTCAAGCGTTTTCGAATGCTATTCTCAGGCAAAGTAGGAAACGCTTTTTTAACATCTTCCATTTTGATTCGCTTGGGCACATCTTGACTCTCATTGAAAAGCCTAACCAAATAAGCCTGCAGAAAGTCTTTTAAGAAAGAGTTTGACCTTTTTGAATTGGGACCTGGCACTTCAATCAACGGACACTCTTGTCCGACAACAAACAAATTCTGTATGTCACCACGAATGACATAGCCAGAAGATTTGCTCTTAATGACCAAAAAGTCCTGGCTAGGTATTCTGTGCCGATAAATCGGTGCTCTAAACATACCATTTTCAAAGGCCATTAGACTTTCGCCAGGCTTCAAAACTCCCAAAAAGGGACTTGAGGTCACATAAACCAAGTCTCCGTACTCCCCGTTCTGTGGACCTTCGTCTTTGCTAAATTTTTTCTTATAGAAATTTCTTATTCTCGTTGCCATGCCAGGTTGCATCATCAAAGGAGGAAATTGCTCACTATACTCGGCCAAAATAAAATGACAATTATCAGAGGCCGTCAAATCGCCAATAGATCTAATCTGGTTTATTTCAATTGGCGCAATCGGCTGAGGCTGTGTAAACGACTTAGGAAATTCAAGCTTAAGCTCTTGTTTGCCAAATTTTTTCAACAAACTATTTACACTAATCAACGAGCTTGTTTCATTAGGCAGAAATCGTCTTAGAGGCATGCGGTGAAAATTACGCAATTTACCCACACTTAGATGAGTTGGAAAAAATTGCGGATGAAGATCAAGAGCGCATTGAGCATGATGCATCGCTAGACTAGACGAAACATGCTTGCTGTTCTGAGCGCCTTGTTCGCTGCTTATCTGCTTCGGATTATAATACTCATCATTTGATATATTCCAAATGCTTTTGGGCTCTTGATTTTGCGAAATTTCAGCTTCATGATTTTCATGTTCGATTACTTCAAGAGCTTTTTTACTCGGCTTTGTTCGCTCATATTTCCTGTGCTCTCTAGGCTCTTCTTCTTTTTGAACTGGCTTTTCGACCACCACATCTTCGGGCACTCCAAGCAACAAATTATCATCATTGGGATCAATCAAAAACTCTTTTGGCCTCAAATCATCCAATTTAACATCATTCTCTGCATCTATAATTATATTCTTTTCCCAATCGTTTAACAAATCATAGTTCTCATTTGGAAATATTGAATTCCACTGATTTTGTTTCGATTTTGTATTATTAACTGGAGCATTAGGAACCGATTGATCTTTATACATGTTTATAAAGTCGGTTTTTTTGCCAAGAATTTTAGACTGATAAGAGCCTAGCGTACGATGTTCACTTGATGGCACCCAACTCGCCAATTTAATTCGTTCATTGACTATTTCTGAATTTGTTTTATTTGTTGTACTATTTACATCAATAATTATGTTTTCTTCCCAATTAGTGGTGTTTATAAGCAAAAATTTATTTTCCTTTATTACTTTATTTATGTCCAAGTCGTTTAGCTTTAGGTGCAGGCCCTCTTGTTCTTTTTTGCTCTCATTAGTTTCGGGTTCTTCTTGCTCGTCATCGTCCTTCTCCTCCTCGTCTTCATCATCATCTTCAGTTTTGTTTTTTTTCTTCAACTTTTTTAATTCTTTTTTCTTTTTTTCTATTAGGGAATCGATATTATACATTTTGTACCAAAAGGAGCCTGGTCCTTGTTCCCATTGTTTTTTAATATGAGCTTCATTGAACTCGCTGTCGTTGTCTACTTTGTCAGACTTGTTTACATCGTCGATAATGTAGGGTTTAAGAAAGTTTATTTCATCGTTTTGTTCAAATTCGAGCTCGTCTTCATTAATTTTAATTTCCTCTTTTGGTTTTTCAGGCACAGGATCAATATCCGATTGCTTATCAGGTTGAGGATTTTTGTTCAAATCAAATTCGCCTTCAAAAAGCTTGAAAACGTCGTCTTGATCGTTTTTTGGATCTGATGTTAGACTTTTGTCTTGTTCTGTTTTGGCTTTGCGTCGTTTTCGTGTTCCTCTCCAGATTTTTGGCAAGCATGTTGTTCGACCGATTCCAAATAGCTTGGAAAATCTGAGCACTGAGTCGTATTTGAATTCCGGGAAAAGGTCAGTCACTGTTTTGCCATTGTAAGTCTTGGGAAGTATGTACACTGATTCGAGATTATTTTGAGCGTTTAATCCGGCTGATAAAGCGGCAAATTGATTTTTTTCTTGTTCAGATTCAAAATTTGACATTTTTTTTATATTTGTTTTTTTATGTTTATTATTTTTGTATAAAAATTTAAAAAAAAATTTTTTTTTCAAAGTTAAATTAACTTTTGAACATACCTATATTTATAGTAAAAAATTTCAACATCACTTTAAATTAATAATAAAATTTCACTTAAATTTTTTTAAAACAACTATTAAAGTAGAGTTAGGTATTTAATTAAAGATTAATGATGTGCTTCTAAACTTTTATGCATAAATAATTGATTGACTTTATTATGGTCTTCATTTTCTTTCAAAGAAATTTCAAAGTACATTTGGCTGAATATAACAATTTTCTTTCAATTTTTTTAGCTGAGTGTAAAATCGAATTTTCATGTATTTTTAATCAATTTGAAGGAGAGAGTTAGTTATATTAACGATAAATTTTTATCTAATCAATTATTTCAACAAAATTTAATGTTATTATGTTTTCCTAAAAAAATCATATGAACAAAAATCGAATAAAAGGATATAAAAGAAAAACTTGAAGTAAAAAATATTTTAAAGTAAGTAAAGCAGGATAATTAATTTTCTTTTTAAATAAACATGAGATTAAAGGTAAACATTTTTTTTCATCCATAAAATAACAACCAATGTATTTTTCACTAAATATAAATTAAATTCTAATTTTTAATTAATAAAAAAAATTAATAAAATAATAATAATGAAAATTTAAAAAAAAAAAAAATTATTTAAGCGATTACTCTTTGCCAGTGTTGTAGTTTTTGAACAGCTCATTTAAAAAAAAGGAAAATTTTTTCAATTAAAAAGACGGGATGATTTTGAAAAAAAAATTATTTTATTGAATTACTAGATTGAGTCAGGTGAATTTAAATTTAACAAAAGTCTAAAAAAATTTTAATATATAAAACATACTGATTTTCTTAAAATAGAAAAAGAATTTTTTCAAAATTTGGATAATAAATAAATTTTTTTTTACAAAACTTGTCTTTAAATTAAATAATTTTATTTTATATGATAATAATAATAATATTTGAATTTTTTAATCATCCTTGCGAAATGAGGACTTTAATATTAATTGATATTATATTGGAATGGTTTTGTTTATTCTAAGATAAATTTTATTTAATTGAATTTCACATAATGATTATTGAAAGTTTTTTTTCAAAAAATTTCAGAAATTTTTTATCTTAAACATTTATTTTGATAAAAAGTTGCATTACTAGCTTCTAATTCAAGCAAATGTGAATAAAAAATAAAAATGAATTATGCGAATCATTTTGAATATTTGATTATGCCTAAAAGATGGATCTAGATATCGGGATCCTTAAAAAAATCTTGGATATTTAATCAAATTTTTTAGAAAAATTCTGAATATTTTTTGATTGTTCATTTTTATTTCATTTTTTAATTTAAAAAAAAAAACCCTCTTGGGTGATGTAAAAAATGATTTTTTATTTATCCATTTATTCACATCCGACGAGATTAAAGGCTGATATTAGATTCATAAAACATTTTTTTGTCGGAGAAGATAACCTTTATAACTAATAGTTAGACGGCAATCTTTAAATGACTAGTTGATTTTGAATTAAATCAAAATGTCTTATAAATCTGGTTCAAAGTAAACACTTACGTTGAGTCATAAAATTTTGCGTTTTCTAAAAGGTTGGATATTTTTTATTTTAGTATCTTTGTAATTCTTAAACTTTAAGTCAAATTATATGTTTAAAATATTATCAAATGATCTTTATAAATCACAATAGACAATTTCTAATCACCTTAATTTGGTTAACAGACATTGCCTAGTTGTTCTTCGTGATTTGACAGTCAACAAAGCATTGAAATTTGTAGGAAACCGCTTAAAAATAAACGGTTTTAAGACAGATCATTACTTTTAAAGATAAGTGGATATATTTTTAAAATCAATGGTTGGGTCGATCTCAATCAGCTCACCAAGTTTTGAAAAGAGGAAGCTGGTGGTGTGAGTTTGGTGGAATGGTTCCTTTGGACTGGTTCCGAACAATAGTGCTTTGAATGCAGAACTTTATTCAGAATAAAAATAATGAATGTATGGCTATTGGATCCAAAAACGGTGAATGGTACAAGGGAACTATGATAGATAACTATAGGCTATAGACTATAATATTTTTTATTTGAAGTAATTATTCAAAACACAAAAAATTTTTTTGTTCAAATAAATTATGAGAAGTCTTATTTGTAAGGAAAAATTCCTTTATACAAAATAGATTAAATCTATTATCAGAGCACATGGTTTTGTATACAAGTGAACTCTAGGAAAAAAAAATTATTTATCAATTGCTTAGAATATGAAATAGTAAAATTATTGATTGAATTTAGTCATAATAATATAGATATTCGTTTAGGAGACTGTGTAAAATTTATGATTAACAAAATCTCTTATCGAATGGAATCTAATTAATGTTTTACTATAAGTTGATTTCTGTATTAGGTGAAAACATTTTGTCTAAAGATTGAAGTAAAATTTGAATTGAATTGATTAGAGAATTAAATTCTTAAATTTTCTTTTTTAATAAACAAATTTTTTATTATTTCCATGGGACTTAAATTTCAAACAATAAATAAAAAAAAATATTGATTGTTTTATTGATAAATTAACAAAAAAAAAAACAAAACGCAAAATTTTTAACTTATCTTAATTATATTGTGAAAATCTTATTTATAAAATTAAAAATTAATTTAATATTTATTCAATTCTAATTTCACTTAAAATTTACCTATTTTTTATAATAAAATTTAAAAATCTCAAAAAAAAAAGAAGCTAAAACCTATTAAAATACTTAAATTCAAATTTATTTTTTATTTCATGATTAGTTCAGCTCATAGTCTACATTTAATTCATCAATTTTTCAAATTATATTTTCTTTAAAAAAAAATCGAGAATTCAAATTATTAAATTTAATAATAAAATTCCAAAGAGTTTTTAGTTTTCATTTAAAAACATTCTTTTTTTGAGTTGGCCATGTTACACTTCAATTAAATTTATAGAAACTAAATATTTAAAAAAATTTGAAATTTATTCTGAATAAAATAAGACAAAATAAGCTTTATTTTGTATTTTAATAAATATAATTTTTCAAATAAAACAAAACTTAATTAGTTTTGAATAAATCATCAATTATTTAAGAAAAAATATAATTTACAAAAGGATGAAAATTGACGTTTATTTTAGGAAAATTGAGAAATTAAAATAATAACATGTGAAAGATTTTACATTGTGTATTTGTCTTCACAAAAAAAAATAAAAAAATCACGAACCAAGTAAATGTCATTAATAAGTTAAAATGTATTCCGAGAATCATTTTGAGTATTCTGTATTCTCTAATATCAAATACCTAGATTCCAATAATTTTGGAACTTTACTTAAAATAGAACTTGATACCTTAAGGTTAAAATGAAACACAAAGGAATCGAAAGACATTTTAATCTTAGGGTAAATAAAAGAATTTTCTAGTATTTAAATAAGATTCAAGATAAAATTTTTTTACAAATTATTTTTAAAGAAAAATGAAGATAGAACTATTTATTGTTTCAATTATTTTGAGCGCTGCTCTCTGTGTTCCACTTGATGATAAGAGAAAACCAAGACAAACGCAATGGCAGTGGCAATCTGGAACTGGTCAACAACAAAGCGAACCAGGGCAGCAACAAAGTGGAACTGGTAGCCAGCAACAACAATCTGGGACAGGTTCTCAATGGCAGTGGCAATCTGGAACTGGTCAACAACAAAGCGGACCAGGACAGCAACAAAGTGGAACAGGTTCTCAATGGCAATCTTCTGGATCTGAAACATTTCAAACCTTTGCCCCATTTTCTCCATTGAACTTCAATACGTTTGCACCTTTTGCTAAACAAGGTTCTCAATGGCAATGGCAATCTGGAACTGGTCAACAACAAAGCGAACCAGGACAGCAACAAAGTGGAACTGGTAGCCAGCAACAACAATCTGGGACAGGTTCTCAATGGCAGTGGCAATCTGGAACTGGTCAACAACAAAGCGGACCAGGACAGCAACAAAGTGGAACTGGTAATCAACAACAACAATCAAATGGTGGTTCTTATCAAACATTTGCACCATTTCCAACCTTTCCTCCAATGAATTTTAATACATTTGCTCCTTTTCCTACATTTGCCCCATTTCCAACATTTGCACCAATTCAACCAGGCCAAGGATCAGTTTGGCAATCACAAATTAACAATGGTACCCATCAAATTAGCATGTGGAGTAATGGAACAACAATTATAAGACCAAATAATCCTTAAATAGTTAAAAAAATTTTAATTTAATATAGAGATAAATATTTAGTTCATGAACTTTAGTTTTTAAAATAAATATTCTTTTTATTTGAATTAATCTTTTTTTTTAGTGTTTGACATCATTCGTGTCAATATGACTCGTTTCAGTCTTTTACAAATTAAAGTTAAAATCAATAAAGCTTTCAATTAAAATTTTTTTTTAGTCTTTAATTTTCATTATAAAATTTAATCAATTAAATTGAGATAATAATTAGATTTATTCAATTAAATACAATTTTTTGGCTGCTCAAATAATATTTGCCAAATAAATGATACATCGTTTGCTTACTTAATCTAAGTATAACAACTCTGTTGGTTGGAATGATACAACGCTATTGGCTTCTATGATAATTATTTTATCGTTAGATATTCTAACATTAAGGAATCTTATAGCATAAAAGAAATTTCTTTAATCTTGAATCTGAAATTTTATGATTCCTTTGACTGGATATGTAAGTTAGATTTCTTGACTTTTCGGTTATCATTACTATCCTATTTTTAGCTATTTTGTACCAATTTTACAAAAAAAAATTTTAAATAAACCTCACTTTAAAATAAAAATAGACATTTTTTAACATTAATTTATTTGAAATAATTTTTGCAAATAAATAAATGTTGATTATTTTTGCGGTAATTAAGCTTTGGTGGCAGCTTTTTCCGAAGCAATTTTGTCCTTCTTCATAGGACCCATAAAACTCTTCTTTTCTTCGGCAGTTTGGAAACGACCATGACCGAATTTTGAAGATGTATCGATGAACTTGAGGGTAATCTTTTCGAAGGCAACACGCTTGGTTTGTGTAATCAAAGATTTACGTAAGGTAATTGGACGTTTCTTGGTACCCATGACACAACCTTTCACCATAATATAGTCTTGACGAACAATACCATATTGTGGGAAACCACCCTGGAAAAAAATTCAATTAAAATTTCAATTAACTAAATAGATTTTTTTAGACGAATCTTCAGACAACCCTATTCGGGTAAGCTGTAAAACATGACTGCAACACCGCGTTGGTGGGTTCATCCATTTCTGGCTCCAACGCAAATGCTACTTCAGACGCTTCTCGCTTCATCATTGATTCGTTTTTGTTTTATTAAGTAAAATAAAAAACAATTTAACTAACCATTGGTGTGATTGATTTTTCTACAGGATCAAATTCAGTCTTAGCATTGGCTTTGTCTGAGCCCAAACCAATTCTGTAAACTTTCTTGTTGATTTCTGTACGGTGATGGTATCCTTTTTGACCAGCTCTGGCAACTGTAAAGGATACTCTGCTTGGATGCCATGCACCAATACAAGCCACTTTTCTCAAACCCTTATGGGTCTTTCTAGGCAGTTTCTTTGTGTGCCATCTTGAGGTGACACCTTTGTATCCATGACCCTTGGTTACACCAATGCAATCAATCATTTCATCTTGTGAAAAGACTTGACTGATTGTAACTTGTTTTTCAAAGTGTTCACGTGCAAACTTAATTTTGTCAGCAACTGAACCACCATTCAATTGAATTTCCATAATATGGGCCTTCTTTTGTCTTTTTTTCAACAATTTCATCTAATTAATTTAATTTATTAATTTTAGTTGTAAATTTTTTTTAAGCTATGGGTTAATCAGACGGAAGGCAGCAAATAATGGGGTATCGGCATTATGATCTCCGATTGACCTCTTCCAAGGCCAAGTATCATCATTCTAACCCAATTTGGAAAAAAAAAACAAACATACTTGAGTGTGAGCGATGACACGAATGACTTGGCAGTATTTGGCCATTTTGGCAAAATCCTTTTCGATTTCTTTTTTGCCCAAATCATCTTTCCATTTTTTAGAATATTTTGTGAAAGCCTTCTTCTTTGATTTGTACCTTGATGATGATTGTAATTTAGATACCATGTTCGGGCAAACGGATCTAATGACACCATGGCTAGAATTGTCTAGCCACAGCTGGTTTATAAGTACTTCATCATGGCCTCGTTGTCTAGAAAGACAAGAGTCCAAGAGAGGAAAAATATTTAGTTTTTAGAGCTCATATTCAACGAATAGAGGAACTCTTATTTTATCGCCTTGATATTTTTAGGGAGCGATTTTTTATAAACCATTAGATTTGTGTTAATTTAAAAAAATTACCAGTTTTTGTAGAATCTTCTTCGGCAGTCTTCGCTCAAGTGTTCAGCGAAAACAGTCTTGAAAGTTCTTAAGCCTTTTGGTGTTTGGATGTAGCCAACAACACCGACAATGACCATTGGTGGGGCTTCGATGATGGACACAGCCTCGACTGTTTCCTTTTTGTTCAATTTTGAGCCCAACTTGTCGACATCACGAACAATATGGGTCATACCAGCTTTGTAGCCGATGAAGGCGGTCAAATGAACTGGCTTTGAAGGATCATCTTTTGGAAAAGCTTTACATTTACCACGGATTCTTCTCGATCTCTTTTTTGGCAAAAAGCCCAAAGAACCGCATCTAGGATGCTCGAATTTTCGATGACTCTGAAGATTAATTAAGATTCAATTTAATCTGAAAAATGTTTAATCATAGCAAAGTTATTACCATTTTTAGAACGTCTTTAGAACAACTTCAACTAATTTTTTTTCGCAAGAGCTTTCAATTTGAGGTATACAGAAAATTTTTTTTCTATCTGCAGAAAAAAATGTGCTTGCAAATTCAAAACAAGTTTATTTTATTTTAGTTTATTTCAGTTTTTTGCAAGACTGAAAAATTTTTACTTTACTCACCAAATTATTTGTCTTATAATTTTTAAAAATAAAAATTTAATTTTTTTATAATAACAAAAAATCAAATTGAATTGAATAATATTTTTACATTATTTCTAATTCTTACTAGTCAAATTTTAGAAAATATTCAATATCAAAAATATTTGCTAATTTAATTTTTTTAAAACTAATTTTTTTTATGGAAAATTCATGTTGGCTATTTCCTTAGAATAAATTTTGAAATTTTTTAGTTCAAATTTTTTTAAAATAAATTTCAATGAAATATTTTTACAATAAAGATAATATGCAAAAACTTTGACCGTTCAACTGGTCGAAGCAAACATTACCTTTCACATATTAACACTCAACTAGAAATGAATTAAAATAAATTTTTTTAAAAAAAATTTAAATGTCAAAATTTAACACATTGATAAATATTTAGCACGAATATTTTCTATATTTTTTTCTCCCATTTTGATCAATGATAAATTTTAAAAGTTGTCTTATTTGATGAAAATAATCTGATGAAATTGAATTTTTATTAATTATTTTTAAAAAAAAATATCAAAAAAACCTTGAGACAAAATTTTTGAATTTTTCTTTATCATGTGATTAAAAAAAATAATTTATAAATATATAAAAAAAGATGGAGATCGTATGTGACTGCACGACACTAGTTTATTAGGGTTTTTCTATAAATAAAGCTTGTAAATTAAAAACTGTTTTATACCGAAACTGTTTCTTAAATAATTAAGTAAGCGTGCAAATAATTTAAAGCTCAAAAAGCGTTTTCCTCTCCTTAAGTCTAAGCTAAATATGTCTCTAAGGATAAAAACAATAAAACATAGCATAAGATTTTTTAATTTTAACATGTACTGCAATTGAAACTTAAAATAGATGTCTTTTTTTTTTTTTAAATCAATATTTTTCTATTTTAAATAAAACATGATTCATTAGGATTAGGTGTTTCTATGAACTTTTCCTAGACTGTTTAACGATGGTATAAATTTTGTTTAAATTTAGATTTTATGCGTTTATTTTTTGCACTATCAGCGCAAGCAGCTAAAGGAATTAGAATGAGTTTACCAAGATGTTTTTTTGATATAACTGCCGATGGTCAACCATTAGGTCGTATCACCATGGAATTAAACGCCGATGTTGTGCCAAAGACTGCTGAAAATTTCAGAGCTTTGTGCACTGGCGAGAAAGGATTTGGCTACAAAGGCAGCTGTTTCCACAGAGTAATTCCAAACTTTATGTGCCAAGGAGGTGATTTCACCAACCACAATGGCACTGGTGGCAAATCAATCTACGGAACTAAATTCGAAGATGAAAACTTTAAACTCAAACACACTGGTCCAGGTATGCTCTCAATGGCCAACGCTGGCCCAAACACCAATGGAAGTCAATTCTTTTTGACCACTGTCCCATGTCCTTGGTTAGATGGCAAGCATGTTGTTTTCGGACGAGTAGTTGAAGGCATGGATGTTGTCAAGAAAGTCGAATCATATGGTTCACAATCTGGCAAAACCACAAAGAAAATCGTTGTTGCTGATTCTGGTCAATTATAAATTCAAATTAAATTTTAGTTCTTTTTTTCAAATTAAGATGAACAAAAAAGACTCCTTATATTCTTTGTCATTAATTTAATAAAATTAAAAAAAATATCTTACTTTCTTTTTAATTTTTAAGTTTAAATTTTATCAATGTTTTAAAATTGTAAAAGAAAATATTTTCATAAATAGTAAAAAAAAAATTATCATTTTATTACAAAAGAAAGGAAATAAATGATTGAAGTCAAAAGATTTATTAAATTAGCATAAATTTTTTATTTTTAAAATCACTATTTTTAAAAGCGGAAAAACAATCTTAAATATCATGGTTCAAGAATAAAAAATTTTATTAATTAATAATAATTTTAAATTAATAATCAAATATTTTTAATTCTAATTGGAATATAAAACCGTTTAAATTCTACTGAATGTCTTGTGGTTTAAATTAGGCTTTTACTTTGGTTTCATATGGTTATGGCTCAAGATTCAACAGTTTGTATAGCAATGAACACGGATTAAGACATCAAAGTTTGGCTTATTATGCTTATGGATTGAGATCATACTGCACTTATGGTAGAAAATATTAATTCTTAAACATAAAATATTTTGTAGAATATTTCAACAAATTAATTTAAATTAATTTTGATTAATATGTAACAATTATTATATAGTAAAATTTTATATTGAAGAGTCTTACATTCTCTTGCTACTTAGATTCTTAATTTTAAAAGCAAAGCTTATTAAAACCAAATTTTCTGCTAGATGAGTAGATTAGAAGAAGGCTAGTAAGAATATTTCTGTATTTTAATTTATTAATTTTTCTAACCTGTATAAATAAACTATTTTGGTCCCTAAAAGCTAGCTTTCTTGGTCTCACAGGCCTGGTTGATTCCTTTGGAGTCTCAAAGGTTTCATTGTTTTTTCTTATGGTTCTTTACACATTTTTCTGATACTCACACTAATTTAGTTATTTCCCTATTACTATTAACTAGTCTTATCTTTTAAGAGATCAATTATCTGATACCAAGGTTACTAATTTTTTCGGTGTAAAATTTTTATTGGTCAC
>PJRA01000030.1:292180-311100 GCA_016987375.1 Brachionus koreanus
TTTGATTGACATTTTTATGGTCTTTTTTATTTTCAATTTTTTTAGCTAAGTGTAAAATCGAATTATTTAAAATCTATTTTTATTAAATAAATTTTTAAAACAAATTTTAATTATTTAATGTCGTACAAAATAAAAATATTAAAAAAAAATAGTGCGGCTAAATTTTTATGCAATACTGTACATCTAATCGAAAATTTAAATTTTTTTAAAGAATTTAGTTTAAAAAGGCAAGTAAAACTGTTTTTAAGTTTAAGTTTTTTTTAAGGATTTTTCGATAGTTAAAGGTATTTTGAAATATCTATTAAATGCTCTGAATCGATATTCTCTCAAAAAAAGTTTGATTTATTAAAATAAAAATTCTCCTTGATTTTTTTTCCATTTTGAAATTTTTAAGTGAAAAATCTATAAGTGACAATTTTTTTAAATGTTTTGTATTTTCTTTAATGTTCAACAAATCATTTTCACATTCATTTTTTTTTTCAATCTTTATCATATTCAATACAAATAGTAGAATAGCTATGGATTATAATTTTAAAATTTAACTTATAATATTAAATAAAAAAGACTTAGAAATTTTAGAATATTTTTATTATTCATATAAAATTAATTGTAATCATTTAAAAAAAGAACAACATAAGAATTATTGGTATAAAATTTACAAATTTTTCATAAAAAAATTATCTTAAATTCTCATTTTTATCCGTAATATACAACAATACTTTGGTAATAAACACTAATTTAAAAAGAAAAATACGGCTCCGGGAACTCTAAGAACCCGTTTGTCAATTAAAACAAACTAATTAAATCGTCATATAAAACAGTTTTATAATTAATATTAAAATCGTATTTATACTCTAAAATTTTTCTATTCGTATCAAATATAAATAGGCCTGATGAATTGGTCAGCCATGTTTCCACTACACCATTGGCTCTAAACACACTTGTTATTAAACCCTGATCATTTAAGTCATAATCAAAACCCAATGTTATATTTTTATTTCCAACATTTTCAACTATTTCTTCTACTTTTCCAGACTTATCAAATTTAAAATAATAGCTATTTGACCCAACCTGAACTCTTGATACCAACAGTCCACTATTTCCAAAATAATTAAATCTAATGGTACTTTCTGATTTAGCTAAACTTTTGATCATATTAAAATTATTTAGCTTGACATCATATATTTGATTTGATAGTTGTAGCATGTTAACTCTTCCATGAAAATCTCGTTTTATGTTCATCAGTATTCTACTTTGATCACTTATTTGAATCAGTTTTCCGTACAAAGCATTTCCATTATAAGTAAAATTGTACAAACTCTGACCGTTTTTCAAGTCAATTGTATTCAAGTGTAATCCGAATCGATTGAACACATAAGCTTCTTTGGCCTCTGTACTTATCACTGTATACTTTCCGGTGTATTCATCTCTTACAACTGTATTCTTTATTTGAAATAGATTAAAGCTGTCCAATACGTATATTGAATGGTTTTGATGAATACGAATGCTTTTTGGATTGTTTAAGTTGGTGAAATAGACTTGGATTTGGCCAGTTGATTTTACCAATCTGATTTGTTTGATTTTATTTGTAGCATCGTTCTCCAAAATGAACAATTCACCCTCAGAACTGAACGCCATGTCTATTGGATTGTGTAATTTAACAAAATTAGGATCATCTTCGGCACAAAAATATGGTCTACCCGCAACCACTTCTAATGTGTTAAATGCACTTAATTTGTACACAATACCATCATCAAGTATGTACAATGAATTATCGATTGGATTTACAGCCAATACTGTTGGCCAATAAAGAGCAAATTTTTTGTCTAAATCAAAAAATTTCTTGCATTCAACAGGTTTATCTCTTTGAGCACTAGAAATAACATTTTTTACGACACCATTTTTTAACACTTTTACTGAATTTCCATCAATGAAAAACAGATTTTTTTCTTTGTCAAAAACAAGTCCCTTTGGATAGCTAAGCCCATCTAAGTATGTTCTGTAATTATAACCAGGCTTATCTACAAAGCTTTCCATGGATTTTATGGACATAATTTTTTTCTCCTCTGGATTATTTAGATACAGCATTCCGTCAATTGGATCACTGGCCATGAGCAATTTGTTCATTTGGTGCGCAAATATTTGTTTTGGTTGATCTGTGTTGTTAAGCATCCAAATAAAATTTGAATCAGCAATGAACAATGTGCCGTCTTTGTTTATTTCTAAGTAGACACCTTCCGAATCTAGTTTAACAACATGTTCAATGGATTTTTGCAGTTCCTTAAGATAAATAGTAGAACCATCTCCTTTGTGTAAAATTCCCAATTGAGTGTTTAATCTGTGATGAATGTTCAAATTCCAATTACCAATTTCAGATGAGCCAATATCATATCCAGCTATTTTGACTGTTTGCGTTTGCCAATCAATCATTGAACAATCTGCGTATTGATAACCGATTTTAACTTTGACAATCGCCATTCCATAGACTCTTTGCTCATAAGCATTGCGTCTGTCCCATGAATACTCATACTTTAAATTTGGATAGGCATCAAACTTTTGTGTATGCAAAACTCCTTCTATCATTATTTCCAACAGAACTATTTGAAGCTCATTGGGAATTTCATTGTCAGTCAATTGAATAAACACGCTAGATGAGAATCCTAGTACCAAATTACTAGAATAGACTAGTTTTAAATTTGGTTCACTTAATTGAATCTCAGAGCGTATAACACCTGTGTCTGGAACAATAATTGAACTTGTTTCATAAGAACTGCGAATCTCTTTCCAACTTGTTCGCACAATTGGTCTAAATTTGGGTATCGGTTTGGAGACCAGTAAATCTAGACACAAATTTTCGTTTTGTTCTTCAATTAAATCTTCACTCAGATACATTATGACTGGGTCTATGTGCAAAAATTGATTCCATGCTGTATTTATTGTTATTACTTTTGTTCTTAATCTATTTCGGCTGAATTCAAGCTGGACCGAACCACCGCCATTCACCATTATGTCAAATCTTAAAAATTATCTTGTTTATTAGATTTTATTTAAAGTTGAATTATTTTCTTACATTCCATTATTTCTGCTAAGAGTGTAACCATAAATTGGATTTTTAAATGAAGTAACTTTAACTCCGATCAAGGGCTGACCATTTTTGAACAAGATTTGCCCTCTTATTACACTGACTTGACTTTAAAAAATTAATAAATTTAGAAAAAATTTATTTTGAATTTTTTTTTTGATTAAAAAAATATCAACATTTATACCACTGAGCATTAGACATTTAGGCTAAACACATAAACATTTAAAGAGCTAAAAGTGAATAATATTTTTGTTTACCTTTTATTGAATATATTTATCCTAGACAAAGTGATTTAAAAAATAGAAAATTAAGTGCTCACAAGTTTAATAGATAACAAGAGAAAAAAGGACGGGGATTTTTTCAAGATAGAAATAAAAATTACTAAATACCTTTCTATAAACGAGTTTGAATAGGCAAACGATTGCACACTTGAATCCTCGATCAAAAAGCGCATTTTATCAAAAAAACTTGCTGAAAGACTTGGCGGTTGTTTTCTTAAAAGCCGATCTTTGGGTTCAGGTGCACTCTGGCAAGCAAGTGACAACTTGCAATTGTCAAAAACGCAGCATTCTGAATCCATGCAATCAACTAATCCGTCGCCGTCATTATCAATGTCGTCATTACAGACCATTTCTATTCCAATCTCACAAGCCATTCCAGTCCAACCAGGATTGCACACACACTGATAGGCATTATTTGGCAAAGATTCACATATTCCATGCGAACTGCAACCATTTGGACAACTGTTGATGTCACAATTTCTGCCCTGATAGCCCGGTGAACAACTACAGGTTCCATTTATGCAAAGACCATGAGCATTGCATTTTGAATCACACAATAAAGGAACTTTGTTCATGCAATTTATGCCAGACCAACCATTTTTGCATTTAGAGCACACACTGTCTAAGCAATTTTGATTGACAGAACAATCAGGTCCGAGCCAGTTTTCAAAACATTGACAGCTTTTTGTTTCGTAGTTGAAAATTCCATTTGAAGAACACAAATTGATTTTTGTTGAGCGAACTTGTTGTGAACAGTCAATTCCAGTAAAATTTGAAAAGCATTTGCAGACTCCATCAATGCATATACCATTATTGGAACAATCAGCTACTTGACATGCTTTTGTGTCACAGAATTTACCTGTATAGCCAGGAAAGCACATACAAATACCATTCATGCATTCACCGTTTTGATTACAATCTTTTACTTGACATTGATCTATCGGTATTTCGCATTCATCGCCATGCCATTGAGTTTCACATTTACATCGACCATTTTCATATTTTCCATGACCATTGCACAATACAGGACACATAGTCTGCGAACAGTCTAAACCTGTATAACCTGGGAAACATTCGCATTTATTTTTGATGCATTCACCTTTACCGAAACAGTTATTTTCACAATTTGAAATCAACTTAGAATGAAATTCGGTTTTTAGACGAAATTTAATTGAATATTTATTGTCATTTAGAAGTGATATATACCATAAACCCTGGTCTAAATAGTGAACAAATCCAGTATTGATCAGAGCTTTTTTTTTCTTTAAAACAATCGAGTTTGAGTTAAATGTTTCGAATATTTTGAATTTAGTAAATGTTGGTGGTGTGCCTTTATCAGCATAGAAACCAATTTGAGACTTGTGCGATATTGATAGATTAAATTTAATGTAAGACGATGTATCAAGATAAAATTGCATGTTAAAAAGCTCATTTGGTTCTATTTGGTCTTCGATTGTGTCACCAATTTTTGTAAAAAGCATCAAATTTACCGGCTTACGCTCAGTTATTTTGATCGGTTGAGCGTTTTGGTTTTTCAAATGCCAATTTAAATTGTATTTTTTTATGACTTTTTTTTTAAAATAAAATAATTAAAAAATTAAATCTCACATAATGTAAAGATTGAAAATTAAAATTAAAAAATTAGCTAAAAAAATATGATTCTTCAAAGATCAATTTTTGGCTTTTGTACTAGTTTAGATTAAATTAATTTTAATGAAATTTGGTTTAAAAAAGTAATATTAAAAATGTGTTATTTTGAGGTCTACATTTTGTTTTATGTAGAATTAAATTCGAAAAATTTTTTTCTAGTTTAAAATTTTTCTGTATAACGAAAAAAAATTAAAAATTTTAAATTGATTAATTTTTAAATATTTGAAAAGTTCAAAACTTATTGTAAAATAATTTTTAAAAAAAAGCTAAAATTTAAAAAAAATATTTAATTTTTTTCTGGTCAATCTAAACCAAATTTCGTAAAACTTTAAATTTTTTGAAAACAAAAATAAAAACTCAACTCACCGGCTAAATAGATTGTGAATAAAAACAAATTTAATATTATTATCAAACATAAAAAACTCAAGCATTTCCAAGAACAATTTCTTTCTAGTTTTTTGCTAATTCCAAATTTAAATCTCTCAAATATCGAATTATCCAAGTGTCTACGATTTCGCGTGGACAAACTTGATTCAGTCGGCGAACTAAAATAGCCATTACTGTTCGATCGAGCAGTATTTTGAGAATTTTCAATCAATTTTGCCAAGTGTGCTTGCTGTTGATGTTGAAAGTTTTTTTTAAATTTGCTTCTAGTCGAACAAGTATTTGTGAATGTAGTGTGAGCATCAAAGGCCCCATCAATTGGATACAAATAGCCATTTTTTTCAGCGTCTATTGTTTGATAAACATTTTGAGATGGATTCGACTCGGGTCGAAACGTACCACTGGTGACCGAAGGTGAGGTAGTCATGTAGTTTTGTCTATTGAGTGAGAATGAGTTCAAAGTGTGAAAATTGTTTGTTGGCGGAATTAGAAGTGCACTTCCGTTTGGTGTTTGAACCAGAAATGCAGCAGTCGGTTGGGTCTGAGTGGGCAAAATGTTCATTTGATTATCGACTAATTGAGCCGTGTTGGCATATCGCGGATCAATAAATTGACCTCGCGCCAAAGTGCTCTGAATTTTGTTGTATTGAGTTAAATGTTCCATGTAAATTTGAGGCTGGTTCTCATTGCTATTCGTATTGGGAGAATTTGAGGTCGATGTAGTCAAGGAAGAGCCTGATGCTGTAGTCGAGTCGGCTATATTGGTAGTGTTCGTGTTTATGGAAGATATCAGATTGTATGCATTATTTGAATTGCTAGAACCTTTAGATTGAAAATAAAAATAATTATTAGATTCGGATATATTTAGGGCAATTTAAGACTAGGTCTTAAATTACCCATTTTAAATATTCAAATTTTTTCTAATATGAGAATAAACGCAAGTGCAAATATTCCATATGTTTAATTATTTTATTAAAGTTAAATCCTATTTAAAGCGATTAATAGAGAAACTTAATAAGGATCCATGTTTGCATGATCTTGCGTAAATTGATCGTGCAATTTAAAACGCTTCTAAATCCTACCATTATCGTTGTTTTGATTTGAGTTTAAATTGTTGAACGATTCGCTTCTATCCATTGCTAATTAATGCATTTAGTATTTATTATTTAACGATTTAACTAATCTAAATAGAAAATAAAATAAATTTTATTGTATTTTTTTTTCTATTATTTTATTGTCTTGTGGAGCATATTTTTTTTATCAACACTTTATCTAATATTGTGAAATGCCATGAATATAAATCAGTATCATTGATTGATATTTAAGAGATAATAAATCATCGATAACCTTATGTTTTAGATTTTGTACGAATAGACAGCCTCGGAGTTGTTTTCAATACTTCAAAATGTCTTGTTTAATTATCGCCTTAAACAGGTCAGTCAGAATATATTAGTCGATTAATCATGGAGTCAATAGCTAAAAAAACCTTTGGTACAATTTACTAGATTGAAAATTAGAAAAAATATTAAGAAGCAAATTGGGGAAAAAAACATATTTTCTTTTAATTAATTCAGCAATATAACTAATAAAAGAAAAAAAAACTAATTTTTATTTCGTATTTGGTAATAGAAAAAATCAGAGCAAATTTGAGTTGATTACGAATATGAATTAATTAAATCGCTGTTGACCGATTTCAACTCGATTAGGAGATCTATCTAAATAAGAATATAAGAAAATAATTATTTATCTTGTCCTAATTGAATTCATAATCGAATTAGTTAGAAAAATAATTAAAAAATTTTTATTTGACTTCATGAGACCGAATCGAATTTGACTTAAGTGAATAGTCTAAGCACTCTAAAACAACATATTGAACTTGTTTAAATTTTATTCATCATTAATCATATTTTATGTCCAGAAATGAAGTACCAACATGGTTCACGGTCAACACAAGTGTAGTAAAGTAAAAGACAATAGCTTTGGCGGCAATATGGACTGTCCTAATTAAAATTAGTGATTTGTGTTGTCTTTGAAAGCTGGACTTTTTTAAATTAATATTTGATATTAAATTTCGTCAGATTTAATTAATAGAACTTGGTCTAAATTCTGCATGACATAATTAATTTACCTATTGGAAAAATGACCAGTTTAATGAAATATTTTTCAAATAAAAATAAAAATTTTTTTTATTCAAAAAACAAGTAGATTTTTCTAATTATTTGAAAAAATATATCACAAACATTTAAAAATTTTTAGGCGCAATTTATTTAGAAATTTTAAATCTAAAATATTTTAAATTTTAGAATAATTTTTCAATCTGATTTTGAATCTTATTTAAACACATCTAAATACTCTTAATCTTTTAAAAGAAATTTTATTTAAATTTAGTTTTCATTTCTAGTTAAACACCAAAAAATTGAAGCTTAAAATTTTTTTTAATTTATAAAACACCTTTAATACAAAAACCAAACATCTTGCTTTTAATTCTTAAAAAGATATTAACTAATTTTCAGAAAAAATATTCAATTTGTCTTTCATAATTAATTTTGAAATTTTTATTAATAATTAGCCGGACTTTCTAGTGTTAAATAGCTCAAATGTAAACACATGAAATTTAAAACTTGTCTCTTATTTCCATGTTAATTTTAACAAATTACTTCAAACAAAAAATTGCCTTATGTTTACTATCAGCGAATTTTATAATTCCTTTTTAATTCTTTCAGGTATTTTTCGATTAAACAAATAAAATAAAGAAATAAAATTTCATATTTTCTCTAAAATAAAAAAAAAATCGCATTACATTTAAATTATAAAATACTGAAATGAATGTATCTTTTAAATGGACTAAAACAGCAATCTACAAACCTTAATTTAGAACAGATAAACAGTTTATTTTAAAAAAGTTTAATTTTGCGCCATCAATTAGAATTTTATAAGTAAACCATTAATAAGTTTGACTTGACTTGATCATTAATCATTCTTGTATCCAGAATAAAGTTCCAAGATGGTTTAATGTCAACTTGATTTTTGTTGAATGAAAACACAAAAAAAAGAAGTATGAACGGTCTGGCCTAAATAAGATCAATAGTTAGTTGTCTTGGAAATAAATAGTAAATTTATTTTTTTACTAGCATTAATCAGATTCTTATAAAGTAGAAAAAAAAGTTTAATTGAAAACTGTTTGAATGATAAATTAACTTAGATAAGCAAAATGTATTATCTTTAAATCACTCTCAGTTGGTAATTTGTTATTGAACATTCGAAAGATAAACCGTTAGTTAAATGTTTATCTTCGCATAAGTTAGTTTCCTCTAAAATGTTTATATTAGAATCAAATTGTTTTCGCTTTTAAAACCAAAATTACCTTAGTCCAGAGTTAAATTAATTGGAAATATATTTTTATGGTCAGTTGAGATCAATTAAATCATGGTCAGCCTTTATTGCCTTATCTAGTTTTTATTGATCTTGAACAAATAAAACATTTTATGACTATTATTTGCTCAATTTAACGTAATTGTTAACTATTTTACAATCATAAGCGTATTATGGTTGCTTAAGAAATTACCAAAAAATAAAAATATCAACATAGATCAATTTAGGGACCTGTTGATAAGCATTTTGAGACCGAGAGCCATTTAAAAGCTCAATGAAGCATTAAATTGGTCTCAACGTTTGCATAACTTCTAATTGTAAACAAATAATAAATATTGACGTCTTCTAAATCTAATCAAGAGAAAAAAATTAAATTCCGAATTATTTTATTTAGATATTTATTTGCATGAATTAGCAATTCGACAGTCCTTGATCGAATTTCACATTAATTGCATTCGATCCGAGCTGACTTGACGAAATTTGAATTTTAAACTCTCCATAAACTTAATTATCTTCTTACTGGTGGTCACGTTCGACCCCAAGCAAAATAAAATAATTCAAAAACAACAACAACAACAATAACAACATTAATTTAACTCTAGTACCTAATTTTTATTCAAATTAGTATCGACGGGTGGCAACTCTATCAGCTTATTCAGCTTGCTTGAATGGTTTTTAAGTTAATATTATTCTTGTTATATAATTCTATTATTTATGCTAAATTTGTTTGAAAAAAAAACATGCTGATTGTTTTAATTGAATCAAATCATGCACTGCAGTTATATGAGTGAATTTTGAAAAGTATACAAATGTCGCTATTTTGTTACAGATAAAAATAATAATAATCGAAATTTAATCGCATGTTAAATTTTTGTTTTGTTACATAACTGAATGGTCAAGAGATTTGAGAATGTGACCATTTGTGTGGCAACATGTGAAAATAATCTCGCGCTGATCGAAACTATTTTGATAATAGACAAATTTGAAAATCTTGAGGGAATATTGATGAGAAAAGATAACAAAGCTTGGTCTCAAGAGTTTTTGCTCATCACTATTTTACACTATTTCACTTGTATGTTTTGATATTTTGTTATTTAAAAAATTCTAGCGATTCTTGATTTATATGTCTTCCTGAAATAAAAATTAAAAGAATTCTCCTAAATTGAACAAAAAATAAAAATAAATTAACTTTATTTATTATTTATTATTGATTACAAATAAACTCATGTAACTTAATAAAATAAAATGATTTGAATATTATATTTTGAAAAAAAAAACAACATAGATAGTTGTGTTTAGCTAAGGGATGATTGATTTTAGCTAATCTTTTTGCTAATACTATCGGGATATTATAAAGTTTAATTTAAAACTTGGTTTTAAATGAATAAGGAGAAAGCCAAAAATCAATATTTCATTCATTCATTCGTTCGACTAGACAAATCCTAAAAGTATTGTCACACTTAATCAAACATTTTTGACCGAACAAAAATAAATTTAATAAAAATAACAAAATTCAATTTGCGCAAAACTGCATTGAATCAAAGTCTGCTAAAAAGCAGAATAGGTGAGATAATTTAATTTAGAATCGGATCATAGCTAGACTTTCAATATCCGACTAAATAAACAAGCAGTAAATTTATTAACTAGAAAGAAAAAAAAAAGATCTAAACTTCACGAAATAGTTATTAATAATTTTTAATATAAATTTATCATGAGTTTAATCGAAACTGTGTGCCAGTTAGTGATTATTGATTAATCGATCATGTCCATCTGACGCTTGCTAATCTCAAAACAAAAATTTATCAATACTTACGGATCATGAGTAAAAGAATAAAACAATTTTGTTTATAACACAAGATCACAATATCCCAATAGTTCAATTAATTAACTTTATCTTAAAAAGCTTTTTAAATAAATATGTTTTTCTTTAATTCAGTTGAGAATACGCTTTTTAAACTTAAAATAAAAAAAAAATTAAATTAATTTTTAAAAAGTTCACAAAATAATTTTGAGAGACGTTTAATTTTGTCTTTATTTTTTAAAATTAAATTTTTTTTTCAAAGAAAAAATATGAAAACCTTGTAGATAATGGCCAAATTTTTAAAAATAAAATTAAATTTAAACTTTTCTATGGGGTATTTTTTAAAAATCAGACAAATGGTCTTAGACACTACCATAGAAGAATCGTCAAAATTAGTCAGGATCATTTTAAAAGTCCTCATGAAAAATCTAACTAATTTTTCTAATTGTTCAATCAAATCTAACTTTTGTTCTCATGAGAATGATTAATACTAACTTTTGGCAGTTTCACTTGGTACATATCTAATTACTTAATTTCTAATATTAGGCTAAACGATGGCTATATAAAACAAAAACATTTTTGAATTTTATCTGCATTTAAATTTAGAATTAGAAATTAATAAAATTTTAAAATGAATGTATGGTCAATTTTGATAAGGCGTTTTAATATTGATTAAAACAATTTAACAATAAAAAAATCTTTTTTTTTGTTGTATGTACATTAATTATTGAATTAAGCGGAATAGAATTCCCTTTTAGCCACTTGATATGCCTGAGGCATTAAACTCAAATTTAGTAAAATTTTAATTGCTTATTTCTTAATTTATTTTTTATTAGACCAATTTGAAGAAAAAAAAATTTAATTTTTTTTTTCATGAGTTGATTGTGCTTATTTTTCTGTCATAAATTTTTTTGATCAAATCCACAAATTTATTTATTTGAATGTCAAATTAAAAACCAAATAGTCATTAGTCAAATATTATCATTAGTATTAAATAAACTTCTGTTTTAAGAAATAAAGTGATTGATTTAGGAATGGTAAACGTTACTTGCTTGATCTCATTAACCTTACGTGACTAAAGTTATTAAATATTCTGATTAATAATCTAAAATTTCTAGATATTATGATTTTAAATAAAAATTTTAATTAAAATGTTTTGTTTTAAGCCTAGCCGCTATAATCTTTTAAGAATAAAATTAAGAGTCGATAATATGTAGTCATGAATGCAATTTAAACTGACTTGAAATGTTTTTCATGGATTGATGCGAGTAGTATTATCTAGCACATTATCGTGTTCGCTCGAACTCGACAGTTTACGAGTACGAGCTTCACAATAGTAAGATAAGTAAATATTATTTGACTTTTTAATATTTGTAAATCGATCCTGTACAATTATTACTATCCGAATTAATGCTAATCTTAAAGGCAATAAATTCAACAACTGTTAAACATCCCATGCACACAGGTGATTAGATGTATTTTCTCGCTCCGGTGACTGACTGTTCTAAATATTTATTCACATGTTGCGGCACTCGTACAGTCCGACAATGAGAATTTGCCCATTTAAATCGATCGGTACCTTAATTTTAATATAAAAAGAATTTGTGCTAATCAAATTTTCCGTTTTTATTAATTTTATAAAAATAAATAAACGGGTCAATGTAAAGAAGTGAATTTTATTGACAATTAAAAAAAGCACTCAAACAATTCAACACATATTTCTTCAATGTCATAATGTATTTGCTTAAGTAAATTAAAACCTTAAAAATCGATCCTATCTCAAGTGTTTGACAAGTTTTCATTTACATTTTTATTTCATTAAAACGATTAAATTTAGAATAAATACACTTTAAATTCTTTGAATTCTAAAACTGATTTGAATCCTCCCATCTCAATGCTCAATATTCCATATACAATTTGCTCTTCATTTTTCAACTGCTAAATTTGCTTTTCTTACCTGGTCTTTTCTTTTGAGGCTAAAAAAATACAAAGAAAAGACTTAGCTATAATTAGCAATATTTTATTAGAATACTATTGATTAAAAAAAAACTTTATTTATTCAGAAAAAAAAAACCTTTGAAAATCGATTACAAAAATGCTTTTCAATTTCTTAAAAGCTTGACATAGACAACACACTGTTATGCAATCGACTATTTTCACAAGTCGATTATTTTCTTTTATACGCCAAATGCACTACTCATTTTATTAATTATTTATAGCTAAAAATTTCATAACTTAAAGTATTTATGTTATTTTATTCAATAGTTTGGACGATTCTAGATCTAAGACAAATTTTAAAAAGTTTTACTATTTCGTAAAATATTAATAGCAAATATCAAATATACAAATATAGAATAACAATCATTTAAATGCTCATTTTTCTTATTTGAATACTAAATTTTTATTGCCTTTAAAAACTGATCGATTGATTAGATTCATTAAAACAAAAAAATGAATGTGTTTAATCTTTTATTTTTAAAGTGCCGAATAAAGTTCATATTTTTGAATTTAACTTTATAAATACAGAATTAAATTTCTTTTAAATTTAAAAAAATAATAAAAATAAATCTTTTTTTTTGGGATGAGATTTTTTTTCTCCACTTTATAATTTTTTTGTTAAAAATTAAAAAAAATTAATTAAAAAATTTTAAAAATTAAGCCTTTTTATACAATTTTTAAATATTTAATCAACCTATTTATCTTTTCACTTAATTTTAAAAAATTCTTTAAATTCTGAAATTAGAAACAAATATCTCTTGAAATACGAATAAACATAAGAATGTTAAAAATTAAAAAATTCTTTAAAAAAAGCTTTAAATAGCCAGCTTTTTTTTTAACAAATCAAGAAGATTGGCATGAGTGCATTGTTTGCTTAGGCCTGACAAAATTTTTATTTAAATTTAAAAATTAAACAACAGAAAACAAAAATTTAAATAACAAGAGCATAAAATTTAAGAGTTAGTAGACTTTAGATTTAGGTAAGGCTATTTATGTAGCTAAACGACAAACGAATCTTAATTTCGCTCTAAATTGAACGCGCTTAGAACAAAAGAATGGTTTTATTGATTTAGAACCTTATTATCACTTTGTTCTAATTTAGCGCGAGTCCATAAACTATGTGGAGAAGTCCTTGTGATGTGTGGAGGTAGTGAAGCGAAAAAGTTAAATTAAATAAATCAATAAACATAGACGAAAACATAGAATTCCAATCAAGCTCTTGCTCTCTGAGTATAACTTAATTATAAAATCGATTTGCCTTTGAAAATTAATTTCTTTCAAGGCTAGCTAGATTTTAATTAATTTTTTTTTACCTAAGGGCCGAATTACATAAGCCACAATGTGTGCGTGTATATGTGTACACTAGCACCGTACCGACACAGAATATTCGTTAATTTTCTCAATGGCTATTATTCCTACTGACACAAATGGTCTATAGGCAACAGAATAATAAATGGAATAATTAAAAAAACATAAACTTTAATGCTAACACCGCTGAACACATTTTTATCGATTTGTAAAAATATTCATTAAAATAACAATTTATTTCTTCCGGTATTTTTTTTTCTTATACTAATTGATAGTTTTAGCTTTTCCAATGCCAAATAAGAAAAAAAAAGCCATTTCCTGATCTAACGATCAAATCTCAAGATAAGATTTTTTTAAAATGCTGACTCACACGCTATTTACTTGTTCATTAATCATTAATTCGAATTTCCTTCACGATTCATGGTGTTATCTTGCTCAGTCGAGATAAAAAAAATTATTTTATGGCCCCATTTCGAGCAAAAATCAATAAACTCTTAGCCGATCTAATAACTGAGCTTTAAAAAGTAACTAATCATTTAAATATGAACGAATTATCACGAAAGATATTAAAGAGAGTGTGTGTTTGTGTGCATTATCTTGGTTTTTAAAGCCGGCCTTATCTCTATCAACGACATTTTTTCCCAACCGCTTTATTCATGTTGTCCAATTAAGTGTAATAGACTCTTACACATCCAATTGACATTTTTTTTTTCTAATCTTAAAATAATACAATTAAAAATAATTTATCTTATCTCTGAGAGACTTTCACCGTCTTCTGGTTTTAGAGAAATTCTTGAAATTGACTTTGATCGAGGCGGTCTCGAATTTCAAGATTAATTCAAATAGTCCGGACTCAGTAAATTATTGAAACTTTATTTCATTATACCGATTTAATCTTTTAAATAGATAATGCAAACAAAAATGTACTTTGCTATCAAATTTTTTGCTTAGACCCAAATGATCAAAAGATCAATATCCAATTTCCAAAAATAGAAACCAAAATATTTTCTTTATCTATGTCCAATTTGAAAAATTTTATGCTGTATATTTAAATTAAATTTTTTTTCCTTCTTCTACATATTTTTATTTTTGTACTCAATCTTTACGAAACAGTTGGGTTTAAACGAAGGCGCAAGCTATTCGGACAAACCTGGGGACCCCCCTAAATTATGTTTTTAATAGAAAAATATATTTAAATTAAAAAAAAAATTTGCATTATTTTTTCATTTGAACAAATAAAAAAAACTTAAAATAATTGTCAAAAATTTATCTATTACTTTCAATTTCCATTAATAGTAAATAAATAGAACTGCTACTTTTATTATTATTTTATTTATTGGAAATATAGTTTAGTTTTAAACCCAGACAGTTTGGAATGGAGCTAAGTCCTTTATTCAGCCGCTTGAGACATGAGGCCAAATACATAAACACATGAATTTTAGTAATTATGGAAATAATAATGAATGTGGTCATTTGACTAAAATAAAAGTGATAAAAATAAGAGCAAATCTATAAGTAGCCTTGCTGTTCTTTCTATCAATTCCATGAATCAAAGCTAAAACAAAAAATAATTAATTTACATTTATAAAATTTTTTTATTTATGTATTTGTTATATTAGATATAACTACTACTTTTTGAAATTAAAAATCAATGCTAATTTAAATATTTTATTGATTAGCTAATTCATTTGTTTTAATTAGTAATTGCAACAAAAAAAAATAAGATTTATTCTACAAAATAAATTCAAGAAATGGTTATTAGAAAATATAACTTAGAAAATGAGAGCTAAAACGAAAGATTTTATCGTTCGGCCAGTCTCTGGATTTTCCAAAAATTATTAAAAAAAAATAACTATAATTTAAAAAATGTAAGATTAATTTCTTCCGGAAATTATTGTCCTAAAGTTTTACTAAAGGAAATAAATTTAGATGGGAAGCACTTTTGAAAGAATAAATCAACAAATAAATAATAAAAAACATATATTTACTATTTGTAAGAATAGGACTCAAAATAGGTAATGGAAATTTTACTTATTAGGTCTCTGAACTGTAAAAAGAAACTCAAACAAGAATAAAATAATACGACTTAATGAAACCATAGGGTTTATTGATGAACAGCATGGTAAATATTAGAAACAGAATGAATCACTTTGAGTGCACATTTTTTTTGGCTCAAATTGTTTGAACAAAATTAAGAACAAAGCTAAAAGGCGCACATGTGAGTTATTTAATCGCCAAATATACTAAAACATAAATATTTATCGTGCTGATTGAGCCGATAGTGAAGACCCGGTCTTAGATAAATATAATTGAACAAACCTTGAAATTAGTAATTAATAATAAACTAATTAAATCGAATTTGTTTCGGGGTCAAAACAAGTTATCTAAATCCATATATATTGTTCAAAGCAAATACTAATAAATTCAAGTTTATTGTTCGAATTTATTTTCTTCTTCGACATAAGCTAGCTCTAATTTTTTTTTTCTAATTACTTTACAATCCAAATTTAAATTACTATTTAAAAAAAATTCTTAAAAACAAGTTTATAGATTTAAGGATTAGTTTTTTTTTTCTAAAATATTTGGTCAAAATAGGTTTTTAACAGAGTCAAAATAGAAATAAATTATTAAAAATCAATATGTAATAAAAAACCACCATGACCGAATGGAATTCAAATCCCTGTTGAAATATTAATTAAAAATATTTAAAATTGCACAATGACTGAAGTGTTGAAAAGCATGGACAAATTTGATCATAGATATATTTAGAAAATTAAACCGCTTTGAAATTTAAATCTAATGGCCAAAAATACGAAATA
Source organism: Brachionus koreanus (assembly GCA_016987375.1). Lineage (NCBI taxonomy): Eukaryota > Metazoa > Rotifera > Eurotatoria > Ploima > Brachionidae > Brachionus > Brachionus koreanus. Next base: position 308,876 of record PJRA01000030.1, read on the forward strand.
AAAGACATGCAAACTTGATCAGATTACTAGGCTCTTTTTTCGAACAAGTTTTTGATTCAATTAATTCGGAATTTAAAATTTTGTAACCTAGAAAAAAAATTTAAACATAACAAAATAAAAAAATAAACCGATAAATAAAATCTAGTACAACTTAAAATTTGAATATTTTTATTCATATTGTCTGAGAATAAAAAGCGGCAGCTCTTTTTTTTATTTTATTCAAACGACAAATGCTCAATAAAACAGCCATTAAATGGACATATGTGCTCACCTTAAATGAACAATTGAGCCCGAGGCCTAAATCAATAAACAGATAATTTATTAGCAAAGCTTTTAGATTAATCAAAGTTTAAGAAAATAAAATCAAAGATTAAAATCTTAAGTTATCTTAATAAATGGGCTTTTAAGCCACACGAGCGACCTAATTTGCCGATTGATTTATTCATAAGCTATAATTTTATTCCATTAAGAAAATTAAAAATATAAAACTTAATAGGATCCTGCTTGACTAGGACAACCACGTCATATACACTAAACTAACTAATTAGACTAATTGAAATTTTCCGAATTCTTTCAAATGCATAAAAATCAATTTATTTATATACGCTTAAACTCTGATAACATTGTCACGGTCATCTAAATTTCAACTCAAAAACCACTCGAAAATTTCAAATAAAGCCAGTTGAAATTAAGTCTTATTTGAATAAATGCTTGCCGGCATTTCTTTACTTCATTTGAACAATTTTAATCTAATTTAAAGCTTTTAAGTCCAATTCATTTTTTGAGTCATAACTGTCGACCTAGAAAACTTGACTACTCGAATTAGATATTCCGATTGAGTAAAATTTAATATTAGTTGCTAATAATCAGACAAGATAATTGAAATTTTTTTTTATTCAATTGGAAATAATTGTTTTGGACTGGAAAAGATTTTGAGACAATTTCTGCCAATTAAAAATTTAAACTTGCTGATTCTTTTAGGCCTGATAAATGAATAAACTGTCAGTGCATTTAATTTTTGTAAACATCTTTTTTCTTAAACTATATAGATTGAAACAATGCTAAATTGATTTAAATTTTTAGAAAATTTAATGAAACAAATCTACTGTGATAAATTAGAACAAATAGTGAGAGAATAGAATAGGAATGTAGTAAATATTCAAATAAGTTTGTGTTTTCACTTGAGAAAATATTCAACAAGTAGTTAGAATGAATCTTTTTAGTTGAATATTGTTAAAAAATTAATTATTTAGAAATGAAAATGCTACAAAAAGCACATGAACCATCCCAAAATTGAATTTATTTCAAAGGAATATTAAAAAAGATATCAAATAGAATTTATTATTTAGTAATCTAAAATCATAGAATTAAAATGAATCTAAAAAAAAATAAGATCACCGTTTGAAAATTTCGTTCCTTTGGTTACTTGAATACCCTATTTTAGCACTTCGAGGTTCGGTTTGACCCTGTTTCCACCATACAACCATATAAAATAACCAAAAATTTTGAAAGCTCGCATGAAACTGTATCAGCCGTTTGGGTCTAGAAATACAAAAGTTATTAAAATTTAAAGATTTATTTACGAAATCTTTAAAAAATTAATATTTAATCATTTCAGCATTAGATGATTTTTTTTAAAAATTAAAAGGAATCAAAATAAACTTTTTGAATTTACTTATTAAATTAAACTTATTAAGCTTATTTAGTTAATTTTGGGTGGTTCATGTCCTCTGCGATGTTTTAACATCCAATATCAAAATATTTTAATGTCAATTGAGTGTAAAAAGCGTAGCTCATTAATTTTAAAAGAGCTTTTAGCAATATTGATTCCTGATATGAAGATGTGGGGATCTCATAATGCAAGATCTATGAGAAAGAAATATGGCTCAGTAATCCATGTAGCAAGAGGTAATAAATTCTTTAATTTAAATATAAAACTTAGTTTAGGTTAAGTTTTTTTAAAATAAATATTTATACACTTTTAAAATATTTTTTAAAATTTAAGAATAATTTTTTTTTATTTTAGAGTTTTTAATTACCAAACAGGTATATGTGAGTAATTCAGATTTTTTTAGTGTTGGTGTCCGTGCAAGCGGACAGTAAACGGGCCAAAATTTTTCAGAACAATGACCGTGACCGTATTAAACGGACAGTTTATTACGGACCGACTCTGGCCCGTTTATTTTAGCGGGCTATTTTTTTGGCCCGTTTAGTGACCGTTTAAA
>PJRA01000030.1:311235-323532 GCA_016987375.1 Brachionus koreanus
CAAAATTTTGACGGTTTCTAAGACCGCCCGTTTAAATTTAAACGGTTATTATACGGGCTAAAAACTAGCCCGCTATAATAAACGGGCCAACAACCGCGAGTAACCGCCCGTCTATTGGACCGGTTAGCTCTGTCCTCATCCAACACTAGATTTTTTGTTGGTTACCCGCGAGATGTGTACAAAAGGGAGAAATTTTTTGAAAAAAATCTGATTAGAGTTGCCATGTCTCCATTCGGATTCCTCAAGTACATTGTCAGTTTCTAGTAGAGAAAACTAAATTTTTTTCGAAAGATTTTTTTGGGTTTTATTTTATTCTATTCCATATATATATATTTGTATTGTTTTAAAAAATACTAATTTAATTTGCTAAATAATTAATAAATTAATTGAACAAAAAAAATATTATTGACTTTTTTCGATTTTTTTCCAAAATATTTTTCGAAAAATTTATAAATTTAAATTCGAAAAGATTATGAGATATTTACCCGTAATATTCTTATTTTCATTTTCAAAAATTTTTCGAAAATTTTAACCAATTTTTAGGTCCAAATTTCGAATTAAAAATTTGATATTTTATCGTCAAATTTTCGTCTATTTTTTCAATTGGGCAAGAATACCATATTTGATCAAATAAATCAAAGTGTTTCTTGTATTCGAAAAGAATTTTAGTCTAAAAAAGTGACTCAAACAAAAGAAATTTATCCATTTTTTTCTTCTATTGGAAACAAGAAAATATATGTTTTACATGGCAAACGAATGGTGAATTGTCTTTTAAATGAGTAACATTTTTTGAGAAAAACAACTCAAATAAAGGGAAATTTTTGACTCAAATACTAGCAGGTTTCTTCTATTTGATGAAATACGGTATTTTTCAAAAAATTTTCAAAAATCATTATTTTTTAAGAAAAGTTTAATAAAATTTAAAATTTTTAACAAAATTTATTTAATCTTTAGTAAAAATATTTGATAAATTAAATGATGTCCTGGCTGTATGAAATCTTAATTGATAATATAGTCATAAGCTTTTCTATTAAATGAACAAAAAGCAATTTTTTTAAAAAAATTTTTTATAAATTACTTCTCTAGCTTTTTGAGCTTTGAATCAATTAATTCAATGAAAAAATAACAATTAAGATATCTTTAGAGAAATGGCAGTACTTTAAAGAAATTACCGAAATTTTAGATTGATGTGAGCTGTTATCAAAGAAATTTTCGTTGGCTTTTTTACTGAAAATATGAGAATTTTGGTCATAAAATAGCAATTCATTTTTATATTTCGAAATTTATGTTTGTATAAATTTCAAAAGTGTAAAAAATCAATTTTTTCGTATTATAACACCACTCTAGTAAGTATTTATTCAACTTTTTTTAAATTTTCAAAATATTTTGTTTCATATTTTTCGCCGTAAATCCATACAGAGAAACCATGCTTTTAAATAATACATATAAAAAATTAAAAAAAAGCACATAATTAAATTAATAATCATTAATTTCAAATTTTTAGTTCCGCATTAAAAATTTAATTTTTTATTTATTTAGTAAAAAATAAAATAAAAAATTTTTTAAAATAATTTCTTAAACTCAATTTTTAATCCTAAATCTTATTTTCAAAAGTAAATGGTTTTTCACGTCTTTAAAATTGAATCGTATGTAGATGTGGTGAAATTTCAACCAAAATTTCACTTAAAAGTAAAAAATTTGATAATATTTGTTGCAGTGATCGAAAATTTGTTCTGCAAATGGACCAAAGTGAAACAACTGTTGTTTAACATACTGCGGGAGTCTGAAAAATCTATTTTATTTTCAGTCTGCGATTTATTTTCAATAACCCTATTATTATATTGAGTGAAATTTTGCTCCCGCACTTTGTTACATCTGCAGAACAAATTTTTGAGAACTTTTTGTTTTTTAAATAGTTGCAAGTTGGTGAAAGCAATCATGGTATTCTTTTCACTAATATTAATTAGCAAATGAACTTTTGAAGATAAATGCTTAATGTTTTTAATTGAATTGAAAATTAAATCAAAATTTTAATGATAAATTAATTGGATTTTTTCAAATCCGATTTTTAATTTTTATAATTGCTAACAAAAAATAATTGTTAGCTCAAATATTTCTAAATTAACACTCGATTAAAGAGTAAATTTGTTGCAGATAAAAAATTAATAATAAATAATTAAAAAATATTTGTATAATATTAAGAATATCGGCAAAATTTTAATAATTTTTTATTAAAAATACACAAAGAATTTAAAATAAATAGTTGATTCCAAAAGCGCACCAATGCCAATTTAAATGATAAATTTGATTGTAAATAAGTAAATATGTACAAAAGACCGATATAAAACCTTTATTCCAAATCGCATAAAACCATTTGGGAATAAATATTTTAAATACCACATTTAGATAAAAACGATGAGCAAAGCACACAAAATTGTCAAAATTTATTTAAACATGTTGAACTATTTTCTTTATAAGTTATACAAAAGAAAAAAAAAATTAACTTTAATTTTTCCAACAAAATAAACAGCTACAAATTCAAATCCAAAGCATGCACAATAAAATGTTTAACTCACATACACAACATTTAGATTCGGTCTGAATTTGAAGCCGTTTATTTATGTGCTGAAAATAATACTTTTCTTTTGTCTGAGCCATCAAGCTCATTTATGTACTCATGAATACCATATTCCTTCGAGACTATAAGCAAATATTCTGAATGATCGTCATTAGTGTAGTTATAATGTGATCCAACATTAACAATCTTTATAAATTTACTTAATTTATTTCGATTGAAATTAGGCAATATGAGCCAAAAGATTACTTGTTCAAACTTCCATCCATCTGACATTGTTGACATCATTTGAGTTATTTCTGTTTCTTTGAATTGAATCACGCGATAAACTCGTTTAACATTTTGCTGTGTGGACTTTTTATCGTCCCTTTCCTTGATTCTCTCCTTGACCAAATTGATCAACTCTTGAATATTGTAGAACTCGGCCTCTTCTAGAACACCTTCTTCAACAAGGTTTTTTTCTATGACTAATTTACCATGTCTCAAATAGTTAAGAATAGGTGGAAAATATTGTGGGTCGCGATCGATCAAATAAGCACCTGTTTCATCTTTATCAGTCATTAAACTCACTGACGGATCGTCCTGAAGGAGCTTGTAGAAGAAAGAATGAGCATTTTTGCACAATGTGGTCTTGGTAGTGACAAAATATTGGCCACCTATGTTCAAACGGACCCATTCGGTCTTCATCTTGCCATTTGTGCTCCCATTAATTCCGTTCGCTAGACCTTCCATTTGACTCTGGTCTTCTTGGTTTAATTGAATCAAATCAATTTGCTCTAAATTCACTGGAAAAAAAATGAAATTTTTAAAACTAACAGTTGGCTTTTATGTATGTATTTATAAAATTTAAAAATTTATAGATGCAAATATTATGCTTTGTGGCTGAAAACTAGATTGCAAAAAAATATATAATATATTTTAAATAAATATTTGTCTTTTTTTGCTTTATATCCTGTAGATTGATTTGAGTTATTTTTTTCAACTATTTAGTACATTGAAATTTAAAATAAATTTTTTATGCTTTTCTTGCTGTATTTTTTTATATTAAGTAATTTTTTTTTTTTAGTAAAATCGATTTTATGGTGTAAATTTTTAATAAGGCTGATTTAGAATATTTCGTTGACAAAATTTCTATATTACTGTAACAAATATTCAAATTTTGTTGTCACTTATTTATATTTTTTTTGACTAAAAAATAAAGGAAACTAATATTGCTTTTAAATTAAAATAAATCGAACCAAATTCGATAGATAGCGTTCGAGCAGCTCTAATTCGAACAAGCTAATTTTACGCCAAGAATAAATTAAGAATATTGCGTTTTAAATGAAAATTATTTAAGCTAGCTAGAGAAATAATCACTTAATTAAAATATAAAATTCTTAAAATTTCTTTCAAATTTAAAAATTTAGTAACAGTAGAAATATTTACTAATGCCAAAAAAAAATTATATTAAGGATGTAAATAATGATAAAAACATTAATGATTTCAGCTTAAATGTTGAAAAATGAATTTTCTACTTCCTGATTTAGTTTTTTTAATCTTGCTGAACAAAAGTAGATTTTATAAAAATAAGAGGCATACTAGAAGAAAATTGAATATCAGTTTTTCTTTCTAAATGATAGAATGTTATTAAAGATTATTTTATCTTTATCTTAAAGAAATAAAATAGATAAATCGATAAAATTTTATTCTTAAATACTTATTACTTAGTTTTTTAAAGTTTGACTATTTAATTTATTGAAATTTGAAGGTAAAAAAACAAAATTTTATGCTTTTTCATTTCATCCAGAAATTAAATTGCTTCGGAATATTTATTATAAAAAATTGAAATAATAAACATAAAAATAAAACTGTTCTTGTTCTTGATGTGATGATATGAATAATTTAATTGCATGAAAACTAACATCATCTGTTTGAGCTCAATCGTCATTAAGATATACGGCTCATATAAGCAACACCAAAGCAATCCAAGATAAAATTTAATAATATTGAAAGCATATGAAAATTGGAGAAAAAGCTTATTTTATAATGTACACGATAAATCAATCTGTTGTGCAAAAATAAATTCTAATAATCTAAACTGATTATTCTCTTTTAAATTGACTCATGATACCATCATAATCGAATTAAATAGAAAAAAAAAGTTTTATTTCATTTCAAATATGAATTTGATTGATAGAACGGATTATTAAAATTAAAAAATGTAATAAATTATTCCATAAAAAAGATAAGTAGTATAAAGATTTGAGAAAATAAGAACAAAATAATTTATTGAATAAATAATTTGCTAAAAATAATAAAACTGTACATCATTCAAATTGAATATTTTAAGACTAATTTTTAAAAAGAGATAAATTAAATAAAGTTTGATTATTCAAAGCTTAAATCTGACCAAATTTAATTAATCACTATATAGATTTATGGATTTATTTTCACATAAATTCTAAAGAATATTCAATAAATAAATTAAAAATAAATTAAATTTTTGGTTGCTGGTTGATTGTATGTTAGTAAATTCTAGCATGCTTTATATTTTATGCATAAAAAAGCCTTGGGTTTTAATAAAAATTGACATGAAAAAACAAAATTTCTATTTTACTGTTTAAAATAAACTTTAAGTTCATTAGAATGAATAGACTTTTATTAATTTTTCAAAAGAAAAAAATGATTACAATTCATTAAGCTGAAATTTTTGGTTATCTGGCATAAAATAAAATTTTTTTATTTTCTATTGTGAAATTAATACTATAGGATTAAAGCTTCTATAGAAGATTATTTTATCTTTTTTTTTTTAATTAGCCTAATACTTTGAAAACTTTCAATAATTAAAAATCAATAGAAATTTCAAAAATGCCGATTATACTTTTATTTATCCAATATTAAAAATAAAAATAAAAACAAGGGTGAATAAAATTTTTTTTAAAAAAACAGCAAAGATTATATGAATTGACTCGATTGTTTTTGTACTTTAAAATATAAGCGAAATAACCTGATAAACAGACAAATTAATATAACTTTGATCGAACTAACAATTTCACTCAAAATTATTGCTCTAATCCCTATATTGTTGCAGTATCACAGTTTTTTTTTTTTTTTACCATTTCAGCTCATATTAAATTTAATTTTAAATTTAAAATTATAAAAAATAACACGAAAGAATGAATTTATCTATTGTTTAAATTAGACTATTCCTAAATAATTTTAAAATTTTAAATTTAAAAATTTATTTTTCGTGAATATTTTTTTGTTTTTTTTTTTAAATAATTTTAATTTTAGAAATTTTTTATCATTAACAAAAACAATGAAAAATTTATCCTAATAAAAGTGATGATAAGCAAAAAATATACCTTTTTTGCTAGTAAAATTTTAATTTTAAAAAATTCTAACTAATAAATCAATTTTTTTTTAAAATTGACATGCATTAAAATGAAGAATAAAAAAGGATAAATAGATTTATAGAAAAGACTCTATTATTTTGTTTATTTTTATAATTAAAATATTTTTCATATTTTTTCAGATTCATTGTTATTGTTATTTTATTGTTAATTTTTTTTATATATTCTATATATTTTATCGTATTTTAATCTAAATAGAATGCTAAATGCTGGCTTCAGATGAAAACTACCGTAAAATTCATCGAATTTTTTCTAAAATTAATATCTTTCGTTTGAGTTTTATGTTCTTTTGTCTACAATATTCACAATAATTTTCCATTAGATTATAGAACAAAATGAATTTTAGTTTTTATTAGTAAATTTCTTTATTTTTTTAGAAATAAAAGCTTGCAACAAATTCTCATGATAAAATATTTTAAAAAATTTTTTTTTTATCTTCTTTCTTAAAAATGTATTAAAACTATAGTTTTCTCTTTTATAACGGGTCTAGAAAAAAAATGGCACAAAAGTTAAGTTTAATTTTCTATAAAAGTGGACAGGACCTTTCCCAATTTTTTTTTCAAAATTTTAAATAAAACTGATCCTAGCTTTAAAATAAAAAAATTATTTCAAAAAGTTGAATCTTCGATAAGTTGTTAGCAAAAAATGTACAAAATAGTGTTGGGGGCCGGCCAAGAGGCCACTTGTCCTGCCAAATCACGGCCGGTCGATTAAACGGTCAAAGACTGTGGATGGCCGGCGAAGCAGCGGCCAACAAAAAAACCGACCGAGAAATGGCCGGCCAAAATAAAAACCGGCCGTTTAGTGGCCGGCCAACAAAAAGGCCGTTAAACGGTCAACCGTGTGCAGACCGGCCGGCCACCACACGATCCAATTTAGTTAGATGTTTAAAAAATTTATAGGCATTAAGATTTAAAATTTTTTTATCTTATATTTTATTTTAGGTAATTTTTGATAATAATGTTTTACATATTTTTTAAAAATCTTTTATTTATAAATAATTTAGACATTTAATAACCAAATTTTTTTATTTTATCAAAGTTTGAAATTAAATCTATTAATAGTATAAATTGAATAAATTTTTAATTCGAATTTTTGATTTTTTATGATAAAAAAGGCTTTAATATATTAAAAAATAAACTTCAAGAGATAAATGATGAACTTTAAATAAGTTATGAAAATCTAATAAACTAATAGTTTATTCTTAAAACAAAATTTGAAACCAAGCTTAGAAAATAAAATCAAATTTAATAAAATTTTTTTTAAATTTTAGATTATGAAAAATATAAATAAGAAAATAATCTCCTTTTTTTTAAAAACTATACAGCAAAGTTTTCTGTTGGCCGGCCACCGTACGGCCGGTCCGTCACTTGGCCAGCCACCACACGGCCGTTACTTTTAAAGACGGCTCAGATACGGTCGGTCAATTTACGGACGGTCTAAAATCCGGCCGTAGGCCGGCCAAAGTTGACCGTTACCCAACACTAGTACAAAAGCATCGATAAAGATTTGTACAACTTTGGAAAAAGTAACCAAAATTTGCCAAAAGTTGAAGTTTTTAGGCGATTCACTGGTCTTGGATACAGAAAACGTTCTGTTTATCGTTGGCTAGATATTATAGAAATAGATAAAACTTTCAAGAGAAAAAAGGATTATGAAAAATATCTGTAAAAAGGTAATTTTTGATAATAAAATAGTGACGAAACTAATGGTGGCCAATTTCCTTGTTTGAATTCATTTTCAGAAAAAAATATCAAAGCAATATCTGGTAAAAATCCAACTATTTAAATACATTTAATTCAATTTTAAAAATTAAAACTAAGAAAAACTTAATTAGCTGTTACTTGGAATAAATTTTTTTTTCTAAAAATCATCCATTTTTGACTATATTTGATTTTTATTAACCAGAAATAACATTCTATTACGTTAAATTTGGTCAAAAAATAATATAACAATTAAGGTTCGCGCGTAGCAAAACTACCGCACTCTGAATTTAAAAGAACCGACTTAAATTATTAATCTGAAAATAAAAAAAACGGTCCCAACGATTTTTTCAGAATTTTGTCTAGTTTTAGAATATGCAAAAATAATTAGGGGTTTTGGGGTAAACCGCGGAGGAGATACAAAAAAACTGAAAAAAACCCAAAATTTTACTATTTTTTGATCATGGTCTTGGTAAATTAGGGGAATGGTATTTCAAATAAGCCACTATTTTCTAGAAGAGATTATTCCCTATCAGAATTGATACAATACTATTAGGATATGCATATTTTAACATGAGTTAACCATGTTTTCCTAGGTTTTTAAGTATGCAGATTAATAATTTAAAGTCGGTTCTTCTAAATTCAGATAGTGCGGTAGTTTTGCTACGCGCATACCTTATCAAAGTAATGGTAAAAAATTAGCAAAATTTATTTTTGAAAATTTTGACTTTTTTCAAAAATTTTGGACATTTTGTGTTTTACCAAATTTTACGTAAAATAACATTTTCTAGAAACTAGTAATTCATGTAATTTATCGTCAATTTTGGCTACTTAACGTAAAATGTGGTCAATTAATCGGATCGTAGCCACACTGTATATATTTTTTTAAATTGAATTAAATGATTAAATAATTAAGAATATAAAAAAACGTCAGGAAAGGTTTTGCCTGAGCTGATAGTTTAGCTGCTTGTGATGACGCTTTGGTTCTTGATTTTCTAATCAGACGCCTTTCAGAATGCTTTTTTTTTTAACTCTAGTTATTATTTTTATATGCACCTTATTTTTTAAAATAAAATGGTAAAATTGAGTAAATAATCAAAATTTAATTTCTAGATAATTAAAATAAAAATTGAGTTTTTAAAATTTCTTTTTATTAGTTAAATGCATAGATCAACATAAGACTAATTAAAAAATTTTTTTTTCATTTATTCATACATATACATTTTCGTTTATTTTGACGGAAAATAGGTTGAATTTTTTTGAAGAAAACTAAAAAAAAACGATCCTGGAAAAATTTACTTTATCTAAGCTAAGTTACGAAAGTTAATTTGATCAGCAAAAAAACCGTGAAAAGTAAAAGCTCCTTTTACATCTTCAGGTATTTCAGCTCTGGCTATTTCTTTTAGATTTTTGGCATCTAAAACCGATAGAAAATCATTTTTGTCACATAAGACCATTACTAATAGAACACCATCATCTTCAAGTTTTGCATCTGGATTTTCCACAAAAATTGGTTCGCTCGGCAACGCATCAAATCCATCTTGACCATATTTAGCTGAAAATATTTCGCTTGGATTTTCCATGTTAAGCTTAACAATAGAGAATGGATTATTGTAATGATTGGCTCCATAAACATATTTATATGGTAATCCGTTAAACCTCCAATAATTAATTACAGGTAATTCAAAAGCCAAATCTGAATTTATCGTTTTCATTTCACAATAAATTTCATCCTTGTCATTTGAATGTTTATCTAATGGAATTGTGATCCGCTTGGCCAATGCCTTCATCATATCTGTGTTCATTAATTTACCCTCTTTCATATTTTCATATGAAAAATTTTCCACATTAAAGTGCTTTGAATCATAAGATGACAAATCCAAATATATATGATTATTACTTTCAAATGCATTTATATAATGAAAAGTAAACTGAGGATCAGTGATGAAATTTTTGTTTATTATTTCTCCTGTGTGCTTGTTTATTATGTGAATTCGAGTGGGACGATCTTTTTCAGTAATTAAAGCTGAAGATCTAGGTTTATTTTTAACTAGAGACTCGATCATTAATCTAAAATTAATTTGTAAACACTGCTCAAGAAATACAATATAATTTTCGGTTACAGAAAAGCTATGAAAATAAGAAAATCCATCCTTATTGCTTGATGGAACACTGGCAATTAGTTCTGCATTTTGACATATATGCTCAGACTGTTGGCCCATATTACCACCCTTAAATCTAATAAACTCATAATGTGCTAGTTTATTTTTTCCTTTTGGATTAATGCCCATAGTTATCCAAGTGCCATCTCGTTCGATATGAGGATGAGCGATTGAAGAGCGTACAGATGGCAAATGATCTTTAATATTTACTGTATGCTTTATTTTTAGTCCATTGGGATCCAACTTGCACATTAAATGTGTTTCGGTCAATGCATATAGATGATCTTGAGCATATGGCATGATATTTACATTAACATTGTCGGATGTTTCTGGTGGAAAGAAAAAATTCTTGAAACGCTTATAAATGTTAGAACCCTTGTCAATGCTTCCAAAATTAGGAAATAATTGCTTGTTCTCAAGTGTTTTAACATAAGACTTGGTTTCTAAAAGCTTGTTCGAGTAATGAACATCGCCATTTTTAACAGTGAACTTGTGGACACAAGCTTGTCCGTCAAATAAATGTTCGTATGTATTTTGACCAAATTTGAAACGACCAGGACCATTACGGTACAGTGAGCCATTGACCCATTTTGGAATCTCGCCAGTCACAACAGCTTTTACTGGCGTTTCTGTGCTTTTTGACAAAGATCTGAGTAAGTTTCCATAACCAGGCATTTTTAAAGTTTATTTTTCTAATTATTTTATTTGAATAAATTACTTCATTTTATATAATAAATGTTCACGTTTTTTAGTTTGTTATAATATTTTAAAATCTTATCAAACATTTAATCATTATGCCATAAATTATTCTAAATTAATTAAATTCTAAAACGTTTTAGAACCTAGAAAAACGCTTTAAGATAAAGAATTAGGATGATTTTATTTAGAAAATTTTACATTCATCACAGATTTTGTTTTAGTTGATGCAATTTTATTAATATTAAACAAGGACATGATTATTTTTTAAAACAAGATTATAGAATCTTATAAAGACAAGTTAGATAATAATAAAAAAAATTTTTTTAGCATTAAAAGATTTGATTCACAACTATTTATACTTTAATTTTGAAATTAAAAAAAATTTACAATAAAAAATTGATCTAATTTTTCATGAATTATGGTAATTCAAGTATTCTTAAAATTGAAACTAAAAATGTCTGAAGCTTCATTAGCATTTATCACTAAATAATCAGGAAAATTTTCAAAAGTAAGTTTTGGTCGGTCGGAATGCAAATTTAGTCTTTCCTTTCAGATACATGATGAATTTTCATTAAGAATTAGTTAATTATGTTAAATTATTTCAATTTAAAATTACTTTAATCAAAATCAGCTTGTTTTGACTTAAAATTCCAAAGAACAAGATCTGGTCAAAGGCAATTTTCGTATTTTTCCCAAAAACCTAACGCCATTAAGTTTATAGTTTAAAAAAAGTATGTAAATTAAATTTTAATGTATAAAATTTTTAATTTAATTTTAACTAAAGGTAATGGATATTGTAATAGAAAATGGTGGTGATTGGTCAAATAACTAAAAATCTTTTCATAAGGAAACGATTCTGTTAATTTTAAAAAAATTAATAATAAATAAAATTTTTCGTTAAAATATATTTTAATTTTAAGTCTTTTTGAAAGTGTTGTATTATAATTTCTTTTTTATTTTAGCTTATTCTAAGATTTTGATTTTTATTTCAAAATTTTACTAAATTTTACCAAAAATTGTGTAATTTTACGTAAAATAAAGTAAGAAACGGTAAGCAATTTTGAGTTTTGATTATTTTTTCAGAAAAAAATTATTTCAATTTTATTGAAAAATGTTCAATTTTTACATTTTTCTAACCAAAAACCTGATTTTTTTGGCCGTTAGCATTTTGAGATGGTTTTACCAAAATTTACGTAATTTAACGTAAGGTTACGTAAGCTTACATTAAATAATGTAAAATTACGTAAAAATACGTAATTTAGTCGATTCTGGACATTTTATAAAAGCACTGTAGCAAATTGAGCATTTAGAAATGATAGTCAACAAGATTTAATTAAATCTGCAGCCTAGAGATAGATAGATAAACAGATATAATTAAACAAAGAGTCAAACAGTATAAATTTGCTAGACATATTTTTCACTAAACTCAAAAAGTCGTTTGGAGTTTGTTAATGAAAAATTAATAATTTTTTCATATAATTTCAAAATTTATTTTTTTTGAGTTTTGGGAAGACATATTGCAATAATTTTTAAAATTTTGTTGCTTTTTGTTGTACTAAATTACTAAAATCGATAAAATTAACTAATTTATAAGAATTTTTAAATTTTAAAAAAATTTTCAGCAAATTTTATCTGTAAAGAAATTATGATCTAAAGAAACATTTGAAAAAGAAATCAAAATTGAATCTGACAAACTCAAATTAGTTTAAAGATAAATGATAACGAGGAGTTTTTTTTATTTTTAATTAGACTAATGAATAAAA
>PJRA01000030.1:329403-365936 GCA_016987375.1 Brachionus koreanus
AGTTATTTTAATTTTGTTTTTTTTTTTTAATCAATATAATTTTTCATTTCTCTGGAGGCAGAAGTTTCTGGAATTCAAAAATAGACTACGAATTTACGTAAAATTTCTTCAAAACATGTGTCAGATCACCGCTGAAAGAAAAAACATTAAGAATTAGAAGAAAAAAAATGGGATATATTTAAACGATCTCTATAATTCCTTAAATGATCTCCTAATTTAATAAAAATGATAGCAGAAATTAATGATTTGATCTCCAAATTTTTTAAAATTTGATCTCCATTATTTTTTTAAATATCATAAATCATTTAATCAAATAAATCATTTTCTGATAAAGAATATTGAGATTAATATAGTTGAATCACAGTAAAATGGAATTCATCACTTAAGGAATTCATATTTTACTTATTAAATTTTCTAAAGGGAATTTAATGTTTATATTTATTTTGGAGAGCAAATAATTAAAAATCCTTTTTAAAAATATGTAACTTTAATCTAATTTAACATTTTGTTTCAATGATATTTTATTTTTCAAAAATATTCTTCATGTGGCTGAAAGGAAGGACTTAGTTTCCATTCCAATCGGTCAAGGCTTTGTCGAACTATATTTAAAATATAAAATTAGAGATCGTTCAATTAATTAATGAGTAAAAATAATTAATTTAAGAGACCAAAAATGAATAGAGATCATAAATATTAATATGTATTAACAAATGATTAATTTAAGGAATCAAATAATTAATTAAAGAGATTTATTTTGGAGATCATTTGAGTAATTCTAGAGATCGATTAAATAGCACCCAAAAAAAATTCAACCCTAAGTTATGGCGGTCTGGTGGCCGCTCCTGACGATACCCAACACTAATAATTAATAATTTTATTACTAATTTTTAGATGTTGAGAACAATTCACTGATTATCAGCATCTTTTGTTCAAGACTTACATTATTTTTTTATCGATAAGCAAAATTTTCAAATTTTCCTCCCAAACTGATAATAAAACAAAAAGATCTTTTATAAATATATTATTTTTCCCTCGGCATTTTTTTTAAATCTAACTCAATACTCAAAAATTTATTTTACTCTAGGTCTGATCGTGTTTTTTTGTTTAAGACAAAAATTCTCGTTAATAGAAAAATAAATGCTAATTTTTAAGCGTTCTTTTTTACATAATAAATTTTTAACTAAGTACTTACTTTAAAAACTTTACCAAATAACACCCATTATAGAAAGATTTTAAAAATATCTCAAAATAAATATTAATTTAATTTTTTTATTGCTCACAAAAATACAAACAAAATGATTATCAATCCAGCCAGTCGTATCTTGTTTCGTAATAGCAAAAATTTGACTCTATTAAGAAGGTAAACGTTGCATAATTTTCTTGCTAAATGTTTCTACTAATCTGACCATATTAAGTCGAGCAAATGGCTATGCCAGAAGTGCTACCGAAGAATCAAAGCTATTTTGGGAAAAAAATGACAAACTAAAGAGACCAATGTCTCCTCATTTGACCATTTACCGATTGCCTCTACCTGCCAACTTGAGTATTATGCATAGAGGAACCGGGGCTGCCATGACTGCTGTTGTTTTGGGCTTTGGTTTCGGCTCGTTTCTTTGGAGTGGCAAATTTGACCAAGTGGTCGAATATTTGCGTGATAATGTTCATCCACATGTAATGCTTACAGCTAAAGTTATTCTAGCATTTCCGTTGTGCTACCATGCAATGAATGGTGTACGTCATCTAATTTGGGATACTGGCAGAGCTCTTGATTTGAGGACAATTCACAAAACCGGTTATGCTATAGTGGCTCTAGCTTTTTTGCTATCTCTAGCTATTGGAACAATGTAGATCTATCATTTAGTTTCGTCTAATATTTAAACTCAAACAAACATATTTATAATAATAATTCTTAGTTTTAATAAAATATATTTGTCATGTCAGTGCCTTAAGTTTTTTTTTTTGCTTAGATACATTTTTTTATATATTTAACCGACAGAAAAAAAAAATTTTTTATTTATTTATTTATTTTGAGTTTTTTTTTGTTGATTTAAGTCTATTTAGATTATGACCAGTTTAACCTATGATTCAGAGAAAAAGACATTTAATGCCGATATAGCTATAAACCAAGCAGATTCAGAGTCCACTTTAAGTAGACGACAAGATTTTGGTGTCGATAATCCAAAAATAAATTCACAATCAGAAAACGAATTAGTTGATAAGAAAACTATGCTAGATTCACACTTAATGCAGGATTTATACAAAGATTCGATTATGGAAGAGGCGGATGAGAAAACAGTCACTGAAAGTGATAAAGTGCTAAAAAAATACAGGGGTTAGTTAGCATTCAATGTTAAATTTTGTTAAATTTACTTTTTTATTTCAATTAGACCACACTGATTCAAGCATAAATATAAAATTAAATTTGATTAAGAATAATTCACAGCCAATTGAAACAAATTTTTTTCTTCACAAAGGACAAAATAATTTGTTAAATCATAAATGCGATTTGATACCAAATGTTTCGTTTGACGTAAATCGAACTTATACAGACTCAAACGATGATGAGAATACTTATGTAAGTGTTGATGTGTACAAGAAGACAATAAAGAAAACTGATTCCAAAATGGCTCAGTTAGAAAAGCCCATCGGTCAACTAAAATTAAAATTAGAACCTCATATGAAAGAGAAATCAAGCAGCAGCTTAGACCATCATGACTCTAGTATAACATTTACTACTTATAGAAAACGCTTGATATGAAAAATGATGAGATAGTTTAAATTTTTGCAAATATTTAATTAAAAGCTAATTTAGAATTTTTTGAGCCATCTAAATTTTGAAATTTCTTATTTTTTTTTTCAAATTTGCCTACATAAAATGATCAATTTACTACATTTTTTAATTTAATTTCCTTATATTTATACAAGAAATGTCTATGATTCAAACTTAAAGCAATTTTTTTTTCACTTGTGGTTATTTGGTCATGAATTCTTCTGGAAATTAATCTAAATAATTTTTTAAATACTAAAAAAAATTATTAATTAATTGCATAATACAATTTTTTTTTAAAATATCAAGGTTATGTTTATAAAAATTGATTTTCAAATGCTAAAATTTTGATAAAAAATTTTTTCAAATTTTACATCACTAAAAAAATTATTGCACCATATAAATTGAATTTTTTTTCACATTTTTAACTAGATAAAATAATGATAGATTTGGTCTTTAATAAGGTAAAAATCTTATTTTTTTGTATTATTTAAATTTTTCTAATGAACTTGGTATTATGTTTTAGGCATAATTTGAAATTTATTTACAAGCTTGAACAGATTTTTCAATTAAATTTTTTATCACATTTTTTTCACTGATTAGTAGATTAAATAACAAATAGTTTATCTTGTTGAATTTTAATTTTATTATAAAGATCAGTTTAAATCGAATATCTTATTATCTTAAACTTCTCAGAACTTGATCATAAATACAGGAAATCAACGTTAACTTAAAAATCCTAATTATCCATACAAATTTAAAAGAGAAATAATCAAAAATTGTGCCCAAAGATACCACTTCTTCACAAACCGTGTAGTAAATGGCTGGAATAAGCTGGGAGTGGATGCAGTGGAAACTCAATCAAGTGATATTTTTAAAGCAAAAATAGACAAAAAAAATTTCATTATATTTTTTGCACATAATCTGTTGTCAGATTTACGCATTTATACGCTTCAATAAACCACTATACTATACTATATCTTCCCCAAAGTTGGCGACTGAAGCGAAAAATATTTTTTTAATTTTTGATTTCCAAGGTGATAATCAATTTTTGGTGATCTAGTGTAATCATGACTTGCCAAAATGGTATTAAAAATTTTTTTAATTATTCTTTTTTTAAGCTCTTTAAAAAAATATGAATTATGTAAATATGTATTAGGCTTTTTTAGTTATTTTTCAATTAGATTATAAGAAAGGATCATTTTCATCTTTTGTTTTTCTTTTTAGTGACATTATTTCTAATTACTTTTTAAAGTTTATGATTATAATTTATTCTCTCGCAGAATTTAAAGTAATATTTTAGAAATAATTTTAAATTAAATTTTTAAAAAATAATGGCAAATTTTTTTTATATTTGTAAAATTGACTGCTCATAGAAATAATGACGTAAACTAAACTTTTACATAGAAACATTTTTTTGTGAATTATTAAAATCCTAGACTTGTTTAATAATACAAACACATTTTTTTGTTAGATTCATTAAAAACTTTAAGTGTTTATGTTTTAGAAATTCAATTAGATTTACTTCAGACAAATGAAAAGTTTTTGATAAAATTAATAAAAGTTTATTTTTTTATATGAGAGTGTTAAAAAATGAAATGAATTATTAAAAAATGTTGGTTTTATTTATGTTCCACACCTAAATTGAAAATTTTGTTTTGATTACCAGGTTCAATATAAACTGTTATAGGTTTGAAATACTAAAATTTAAAATTTCCAGAGTCATTGCTTTTATTTTCATTTAAAAGCTAAGATAACATCATAACTAAATTATAAAATATCATAGTTTAAAAATTAAATTAATAAATATTTTATTTTCACATTTATTTTTTTAATTCTTACTAAATTTTATAGCTTTAATTTCATTAAATTTCATTTCATTAAAAACTCTTTAAATCAGCTTTTGAAGAATTTTGCTGAATGAAAAATTTTTGTTAAATTTTTTTCTAAAATTAGAAACTCAAATTTAACTTTTTTTTAATTTACTCGTATAATTTCATTTTAATTTAAAATTTTATTTCTTTCTTTTTAAATAACAAAGCCCTGAAGGGTCGAAAACCCAAAGGAAAAACAAACAAAAAATAATAATTTAAAAAAAAACAAGAAATTTGTTTTTAGGGGATAATGACATGCTTTTATTCAAGGAAAATAATTTAAAAATTTTAAATCAAAACTAATTTATTTTTTTTCCTCTTCTTCTTCACTCTCAGCCTCTCCTTCTTTTTTGGCACCACCAGTTTTCTTTTTATTTTTCTTTTTCTTTTTTTTAATGTTCAAAGAAGACTGCAGTAAGTTCTTGATAAAAAAAGTTTTTAAATGATAAAAAATTTTTGAAATATTAACAATTACCTTCAGACTTTCGTCGGTAATTTGATTTTCTGTTTGATAAGCCTCTAATTCGACTGGTAGACCTGTAATTTTCATGGTTCCATTTGGCATAATCAAAACGGTGTATTTGAATTCGGCAACAAATTCACCCTCTTTTTCAAAATAGACTGGATAAGGTTCCATGAGATCATGTTTGGCACATTCAATAACACCTAAGCGGGCTTTTTTCTCGTCTTCAAAAGATCTGAGGGTGAATGGCATTAAACCATGTTTTTTCTCGGCCTCGCTGAAAAAAGCTCGTGATGTTTTCATTTTTAGTTGATAAATAATATTTTTCCTCTTATAAACAGTGGTTCTAACTTCACTTTCTTTTGGCTTGCCTTCACCAGTGCTGACCAAAACATCCAAAGCATAAACTTCGTGAACAGCAAATTCACATTTTTCACATCCTTCTTTTCTATACAAAAGAAAAAAAAATTTCTAAATTTATATTGTCAAATTTTTTAAAATACTTTTGCAATTCGGTTGGATTTTGTATGATTCGTTTTGTTCCGTCTATGACTTCTTTTTCCAATTGATAAGACAACATTCCTTCAACTGGTCTGCATTTATATGACTCAGAAATTTTGTCAATCGTCTCAGTAACTTGATAATTCTAAAAAAAGAAATTAGAAAATAGAAATAAATAAGCTTTAAGAAATAGTCTGATTTACATTTGAGCCTGGTTTAAGGAGACGCAAGGCACCCTCAGCAGCGTGATAAGCGGCTAGTACAACATCTGCCTTTCGGCCTGTGGCTTTGTTATCTTTGGAAGCACCCACAACAAAAGTATGTGCGGCCACTGCAATAAATCCATCTATATGACAACCAAGGTCCCTATTTTTAAAAAAAAAAATTAAAAAAATATATTTTTTAAAATAATTTTTTACACTTTGATTAGGTCTCCATCCTTGATGACATAGTCAGGATCGCTTTTTAAGGGTGAAAAATGGCAAATGCAATTGTTAACTGATAAGCATGTGGGAAATGCGATGCCTTTTTTTAAATCTTTTTTGTTCTTGAAGACTTTTTCTGTTTCTTCTGTCAATCGTTGATCACCAAAAGAACACATTTCGGTTACAGAAGAATTCGGAGCACATTTTTCGACAAGTTCTTTCAGAACACGGTTGGTTATTTCACTAGCCATTTTGTACTTAGTTACAACTAAATCCTCGGCAATAGTGGTACCAACTTCTCTTTCAGTATCACTGGCAGCACTGCTTGAATCGTCGGCCATTTTCACAGTCAATTATCTAAGTTTATTTTCAAAAGCTAAATTTAATAGAGAGAGTGAAAAAAGCATGCAATTATTTTTATTTTAAAATATAGGTGTGCATTTGCATTATTATTTAGATCCATTTCTTTTTTAGTAGACATATAAAATCTAGCTTTTGTTGAAAATTTAAAATTATTGTGTATGTGTGCTAAATTTGGAACACGAGTTTTTAAATTTTTTAAATTCAGTTTAAGCTAAAAACTGATTTATCAATTATACTCAAATTTATTTATTGCAAAAAATGGCGAATTTTATTTAATTTTAGAATATTTGTGTCTTTATACTGCAACAAGCAAATTTATATTCAATTATGTTTTTACATTTTGTTTTTAAAAAATTTTTATTTAAATTGTCTAATGCAACCACAATTAGTTTTATAATCTAGCCCCGCAAAAATAATGAATCTAAATTTGAGGGTAATATTTAAGCTTGATTGGATTTTTTAAAATACTCTATAACCTAATCTCTATTTTCTCAAGTCCCATGGTTATTTATAAAAGCAATCAGTATATTTAATTTCATTGAAAAGCAATTTTTTTTCTTTATTTTAATCAATAATTTTTTTAAAATGTTTTATTTCTTAAATTCTTTATAAAAATTTATTATATTAGAGCATGTACCGTCATGGAAATTTTAACAAATTTAATTATTTTTTATTATTAGCCAAACTAGCATGAGTTTTAATAAATACTTTTCTAATCATTAAAATTTTAACTTATTTCTTAGTTTAAATTAATTTTAAAATTATGTCTCAAAAGCATCTTATGGATAAATAAACATTAATCATTTTTTCTACGAATAGATTCAAATTACATATTTGATGTGAAAAAAATATGTATTTGAATTTTAATTATTATTTAAATCAAGATTACTTTCAATTCGTGTTTATAAGCTTGTGTCGTTTAAGTTCATCAAAATATTCTTGCCTTTTACAGCAATTTTAATTCATCAATTCAAGCAGTCCAATCTAGCAGTAACTAAAATTGTCTTCGAGCTTGATTCTATGCATCAAATAATTACTCAGTAAAAGCATTAGTTGCGAGAATATTTTGTCTTAGATTTCTTTTCAAAGATAAAAATGCTTTAAAATTTAATTTCTATTTTAGAAATATTAATTCATGATAAAAATAAATGCATTTTCTTCTACAAAACCACAATCATTATTTTTTGTTCTTTAAATGTTCTAAATTTGTCCGATTTAATAAATAAATTATAGAGTAGGATAACTTATTTATTAATTTCCTAAATCAACAATAATCTAAATTACTTGCTAATTAGAATCATTTTAATTGAAAAAGAATATTTCTATTCCGATATCCTTAAGAAACGATATCTTAATTATTGAAAAATTTAGCTCATATTTTAAATTAAGCTATCAATTCAATGATTGCATTTAAAAAAATTTTTGCGATTTTGGATTTCGATGTAATTATCTATCAAAAATTATTTCTCTTTTAATTTACAATTCATTCTTTTATTTAAAATTAAAAAAAAAACTTTTATTTAAAAATTATATTCTCAATCAAACAGGATCAAGAACTACATAAGAGAAAGCAGCGCAAGTCAATAAACAACTGGATAAGTATACTAACTGCTGCTTCAAGCTCTTTTAATTACTTAAGCTGAACAAATTAATATTCTTCTAAGAGTTTAGTAAATATTTAATGAGTTAATTTAATGTGAATTGAATCTTGTAATCTATGTTTGGATGCTTAAATTAAAGAATAGATGAACCATAATCTGGTTTTATCATGTTAAATAAATAAAATTTTTTATTATCAAAATGACAATAAGTATTATATTGGTTATTCATTAACGATGAAAAGAAATTGGCCTTTGGGAACCGAATGATATCATCTCTTGATTAAAGGAAATAATTTAAAAATTTAATTAAATCAGCAGTCTTTAGTTTTATTTATTATTTGTTATAATTCTTTTTTTATTATTTGTATTTATTTTTTGTCAGTCAGAATTGAAAGAAGAGAAAAAAAACTCGCTTTCTATTAATTTGATGCTGTTTTGTTCTAAATATGCATTTCCGTTTCTTATAATAAGACAAACTAATTGATTTTCCAGTATTTGGAATTAATATTTTAGTTTGCGCACGAGCTTCACATTTTCCACTTGTCTCATAGATTGTTTTAAAACTCTTTACGGTTGTTTGCTTGGTAAGATGATCCATCTAACTCAATTTTAGTTAAAATCATAAAAATTAATGAAATGCTTATAGAAAATTCATTAGAAGTTATATGATTAATATTAGCTTTGAGCTATATGTTAAAAAAAAAGTGATTAAAAATCATTTGCAATCCATTTCAGAAAAATTCGTCAAATTATTTTAATCAATACTTGAAGTATCTTATCCAACACAGAAAAATGTAAGACTTGTTTGTTAATTTTTCTCAACCAATATTAGATTAAAAGCTCAGATTTATCCCAACTTCTCATTAGTTTTTCTTTAATAATCCCAGAGCTTATTTTTAATTTTTAAAAAATCATCTATTTTTAAATTGAAAATTTTACCACAATAACAAACATTCAACAAATAATTTTAAAACATAAAGCTCATAAATTTCAGCACTTATTAAGATTGTTAAATTGGTGAATTTTTTTGACATCTTTTTAAAATGCCTTTGCTTATTTATTTTTATTTTGGTTTTAAAAGGCGCTTTTTTGGGTTGATAAATGCAAGAAATAGATGAAAGCCAAAATTTTTAAAGAAATTTTTAGACTAGACCAGTTATGCTCTATTGATACTCGATACCAAAAATATTTTATTAATTTTCAACTGCTCTGCTAAAATTCAATTTAAATGTAATAACAACTAAAGAGTTAATTATTTTAAGATGAGACCGGACATTCAAAAAAACATCAGGAAAACAAAGCTCATGCTGTTAAATATCATATAAAATTTAATTAAAGAATAGAGATCACATTTGTTCTGGCATTTTAGTAAAACAATTAGGGATTTTCTATTTTTAAAACAGACTTTTTTTAGATTATTAAATAACAGCAATGAGTTAGATTTCAAAAATTAACAAAGATTTATGTAAATTAGAGCTTGTTGTTACTGTCGAGCTGAAAATCTTAAATTTTTTTACTTCAATTATTTTTGTTAAATAATAAAATGGTTAGAATTCATATATTTTTTCTAAAATTTTTTTCTATTTTCTGAAAATCTGTTAATTTAGAGCTATATGAAGTTAAGTTATAGGCTCAAAAAAATATTTAAAATAAAAATAAATTTTTATTTCAAGTTGTATTTACGATTGATTTCGTAATTTTCACATTTTAAAAATTAGATAGAAATTTTAAATTTATCTTATTTATAATAGAGAATTTTTTTATTAAAATATATAAATTTTAATTATGTATTGATCATAAAGATCAATTATTTCAAATGGATTCAAGTATAATCAATCTAATATTGTTATTGAACGTTTCAAATCAAACATTTCTCAGTCAAAATTCTGATTTGTACTTTGATCAATTGAGCATAAGATGGACTGAAATATTTTACATAGCTATCTATACCATAATATTTATAACGGGATTTTTTGGCAATTTTATCGTTATCTATTTTGTTCTTGTGTACAAACGAATGCAAACTATGACTAATAAATTCATCACTAATCTAGCGGTGTCCGATCTCCTGGTTATTTTTATATGCGTTCCGGTGACGGCAAGTCGATATATGACCAAAGAATGGGTTTTTGGTGAGTTTATGTGCCGATTTAGCAGCTTTGCTCAAGGCGTGTCGTTGTCCGTAAGTGTAATGACCTTGACTGCTATTAGCATTGATCGATATTACATAATCTACAAGCCGATGAAAGCCAGGTCTATATGCACCACCAGGAAAGTTAAAATAGTTCTCCTGTCCACATGGATTTTGTCAATTTTTATCATGTCTCCTTTGCTTATTGTGTTCAAATACGAAAAAAGAAAAATTCAAAAAAATCAGTACGAATACTTTGAGTTTAACATGTGCTTTGAAAGCTGGCCCGAATTCGAGGCAAAGCTTGGCTATGAAGCTCTTTTAATCTGTTCACTTTTCATATTTCCAATTATTTTTATGTCATACGCCTACGTCAACATTAGTCGGACCCTTTGGTCTATCGAACAAAAGCCTCAAAACATAGGCAAAGCATTTGCTCAATCGTTCAACGTGTTAAACACAGTTGCGCTTGGAGAAAACTCAAAAGAAACCAGAGAAAAGGCCACAGTTAAGAGCTATTCGTCTTCATCAATTCGATACAAGCTGGGTAGTTTAAAATTTAAAAGTTTATATGAAAAAAATCGCAGTGGAACGAGTCTTAAACGAGAGAGTTTGTATAAAAAACGAAGATATGCTTCTTCAAAAAGAAAAAATAATATTAAAAATTATCAGTCGATAAAGCGTGAACATCAGGCTTTTAATAGATGGAAACAAGAGGCTTGTAATGACAATGTGCAAAATTTAGAACCAAATGAATTGGCTAGAGAACATGATAATGATAATGAAGAAATTGAATACTCTTTAATTGATGCTTCATCTGTAGAGAACAATTTAAATGATATTGAAGCTAACAAATATTGCTGTGCAAAAATAAGATGGAGTAAAAAGCCGAAAAAAAATATTTCCACTGATGATTTGAGTATACATGGACTGAACAATGTAAAAAAGCATTCGAAAAAATTCAATGGAGAAAAGAACAATGTGAAAAAGACTGATAACCGTATCATACCATACTCAACATCTCAGCTTATTAAATCACCTAGGAATCAATTAGCCATCCATAAATTGATTCGCAGTCGTCGAAGAGTGGTTAAACTCTTGATTATTCTCGTTTTATTATTCATTTTATCCTGGTTTCCGTATCATTTCATGTCGCTTTTAATTGATTTTATATTCTATTGGGAACAGTATGAAACCAAAGTTGATTTATCATACAAACACTCTGAAACTATAAGCAGCATGTTTTCAACGCATGTTTATCCGGTAGCACTGTGCTTAGCGCTGGCCAATTCAGCCACCAATCCTGTATGCTATATTACGCTAAGCCATGGTTTTAGGAACATGTTTAAAACTGCTCTAAAACGATTTATAAAAATTCGTTGATTTTCGAATTTTCAGCTAAATATTTCAAATTGGAATTAAAATTTAATAATCATCAATTTTTTTATCAATAAAATTATTTTTCATTTGGTTTTTTTTTATTTTCGAAAGAGGAAATTTTTGTTTGAGAATAAGAATTAGATTAATATTAGATGAATCTAGAATTAATTCAGCAGCCAATTATCATCCAATTCAATTAAAAAATACCAAGAACTGAAGGCTTTTTAAAAAAAACTAAAGAATCTCTTGTTCATAAAATTGTACAATTTTTTTTTTAATTAATTATTTTTTATTGTGTAATAGATTCTTAAGATTTTATAGATTTCAAGATGAAATAATAAAAAATTCTAGTCTAAACAAATTTTCCTCTAAATTCAGACATTAAATTTCAAAAATTTATTTAAAAAGCGGATATAATTCAAGCATACTTTTAATTCTGCTAAAATTTAAAATCATACAAAATTATTTGGATTCATTTAATATTTTATTTTACTTATTTATTCATTCATTCATTCAATTAACGCCTTTAAAAAAATTAAATAAAAATAGGAAAAAAAAATACTGAGATTTTTGGATCATTTAGGGCAGAAGATTTTATTTATTGGCGTCAATTCAAATTGTACATGCTTCAAATAATTAAATTTTTGAGATAATCCTCTAATAGACTTAATTTTTAATTTAAACAAAACATTTTACTTTTAATTTCTTAATAAAAGGGCTTTAAAAGAAGACTTCGGTCATTAGGACCAACTCTGAAGCTATCCAAATAATTTAAATTTAAATTTATTTAACCAAAAAAATTATTCATTGTGAATAATGCTAAAAATGTCTTTTCATTTCCATTTGACTTATGATGAATAACATTAAATGCACAAAAATTTTCGGGTCTAAACAAATTGATTCTTCTTGTATAAATTTATTTGTACATTAAATTTCAAGAATTTAAAAATTCTAATAATTTGATTATCAGTTGAAGAGCGTAAATTCTGGTAAAACTGGGTAAATTTAGTCAGGGTTAAATTTCTTATATTATAAATCTACTTTTTAAATCTCTTTTATTCAATCAGCTTATATAGCTATTAAGCTTAGTTTAAGAGTAATTTTATTAGATATTATTTCTCGTGAATTCCCTCTTGTTGCAAATAAACACCTTTTCAAAATACATTTGTGTTTTAGAATGCTTTTGGGCTTTTACAGTTTAAAACTTTAATAACTATGAACCATTTTAATGGAAACCACCAATGAACTTTAAAATCCCATTATGTTGTGCTAATGTTTTAACATTTAAGATAAGTCAATGAAAATTCAAAATATTGATTAATTCGAAATTCTTTTGATTTATTTGACTATAAAAAATGTGATAATTAAAGAATGTCATGATTAATTTTTTTCCTTTAATTTATTAATTAATATTTGAATCAATAAAAAAAAATTATTTAACGAAATCATTTGACTTTTACTTGTTAAAAAGTAATTTGTAAATAAAGTATTTAATTTTATTTAGTTATTCCTTTATTTTAGAACTGAATTTCAATTTTTAGTTTTTATAAAAAATTAATTTAAATAAATAAAATCTTTGAGTTGTTCAAATCATTAATTATTCAATTAAAATGTATTATTAGATCGAATAAATTTATTTATTTTATAAAATTATTTTTTATTTTTGTTTATAAGGACAAATTATTCCAATAATGAAACAGACTCATATTCATATTGACTCATATTTTCGAAAAACTTCTTTTAAATATATATTTTTTAAATTCTTTTTAAATTTTAATTTTGTATTAATATTCACTCGCTAAATAATAATAATAATAGTGATCATATCTTACTAGGAAAACTTCTATGGTAACTTGATGCACAGAAATACAGGTTCATATACAAAGAAACTAATGGTTTGACTTTTTCATAATGAGATACTTTGCCAATACCAATACGATATGTTTAACCAATTTTGAAAAAAATAACATGATTCAAATATTTCTTAAATTGAAAATCAATTTATTGTCTTCTTTTATTTAAAATTTGATTCTTTTTTTAACTTTGTAGAACTGATTAAATTAATTAGATTTTTATTGATTCAACTCATCAATTTTATAAAGAGAAGGAGAAATGTAAATACGTTTTATACGAATAAACAGGTTCTTCATTGAAGCCTTGGGTTTGGAAGAAGTAATGAGAACCATTACGAATGAAACCTAAAAGAATTTATATTTCGTTATTTTCTTTGATTTATAACAATTTCCATTTTCAAAAAGTCTAATATTTTGAAAATGCTTCAAATTAGTATTAAAAAATAAACAATTTTTAAACTATTACGAACTTTTTCTCAAATTAATTTTTACTTTTATTAATAATATTTTTGGCTAATCTGAATGAGTTCAATAATAAAAATCTCAGTGAGCTGAAAAAGCTTTTTAGTTTTAGGCAAACATTTTTCTTATTTTTAACTTAAAGCGTTGTCAAAATAGTTTATTTATCAATTAAAAGATTGAAAATTTTTAGAAATTATTAACGCTAAAACTATTTTATTTTGTTTATTTTAAAAAATAAATCATGTAAGAAAATTGAAGTTAATTTTCCAACAATTTAGAAGAACTTTTGACAAAGATTTTTATTTAAATTGCTGTAAAATTTTCCAAAGATTTTTCAATTAAAATTAAAATTTGGCTTAAAAAAATTTATTTAATTTCTTAGCTATGCTGTCTTACTGGTTAAAATGTTCTGGTAATTGACAAAGTTTAGTTTTATGTACATGCATTGCTACACCTTCGGGTAAATTTCGCTGAATATATTCCAAGAGAGTGTCACACGTTGATCCGGTTAAATGATTGAATTCAAATTCTCGAAAATAGGTTCGCATTTCGTATTGACGCATGTGTTTTCGGTTGCTAAATCTAGACTTTAAAATTGTCCATCGTTCGATAAACTTTTCCTCTTCCCGAACATCATTAAGATTAATTTCTAATTCCTTTGAGGCTTGCTGAACAAAACTTTTGTAGCTTTCTAGGACTGTATTATCATGTCCTTTCACCTGTACAACCACTTTTTTGAATAGATCATCTAGTTCCTTTTGCTCGTTTAATTCCGATTTGTGAACTCTACACGTTGAAAAGGAAGTAAATCGATTAATGAGAAGTTTTCTATTTAGGCTTAATATTTTAGCACTTAGTTCTTGGCATAAACTCATATCTGTTTCCGTTTCAGATCAAAAGAAAAAATTCAATTTTGTTAGCTTTTTTTTTTAAATTAGAGGGCCCAATATTTCAAAATTTGAATGCAATTTTGCAATTTAGACTATGTTTAAATAAATGTCTTACAAAAATGTTATATTAGCTTTTTAACCAATTTTTTAAAGTATTTGTCAATAACAAGTTTTTTACTTATTTTTTTAATTTTTTCTATTAATCTTTTTATATCGTCAAGTTGATGACTTTAGAATAGCTCAAAAGATTTATTTTAATTTAAAGAACAAAAATTAAAACAATTAACTTTAGGTGAACAAAAATCAAGTGGGTGCTTTTCAAATTCGGAAAATAAGTAAAATTTTTTTCTTTATGGAAAATTTAAAACGAAAAATTCTGAAAAGGGAATTCTAAAAAATATATTTAATTTAATAAATGTCAATTTCAAAATTTGTTTGGGGAATAAAGCTTAACAAAAACGAAAGTTTAAATAAATATTCAATGCAGCAGGGATTTTGGGATGACTTAAAACTTATAAAAGATAAATTTAACTCTGCGGAAAAGTTTAATTATTTTAAATAATATAAATTCTTTTGAAACTTAGACATTATTAATAATTTTTCTTTAGATAATAATAGATTCAAATTAAACTCTATTTGAGAAAAAATGATTTCAAAACAATTTCTACTGATCTTTTTCATGGGCTTTTTTTTGGATACTATGACTCAACCATTAGCAGATAAAATTCAGCGCGAATTTGAAATCACCCCCGATGTTTCTATTACCCATGATCAATCGTATGATTTGTACAAATTTTTGTGTTCAAATTTGGTCCATTCAGATGAGTGGTTTGCTTTGAGACGTTCGGTTCAAAATGCTTGTCTGGACTTAATAGCTACCGAATATTCTAACAAGCCATCAAATAAACAAAGAAGATTCTTTGCATTGCAAGTAGGCAAGAGTTTACCCCATCAGAACACTGATAGCACTAGCAAGGGATTTAAATACGGTCGAAAGTAAATTAAATAACGATATTAATTAGATATTCATCCCTTAATTTATTGTAATCGTTTTTTTTTTAAATTAATTTTTTCTAAATAAAGAATTTTTCATAGCGGTAAAATTTTGATTTTTTTGTTACTGAAAAATAGTTTCAGGAATCAAGATAAGATTTTTAGGCTTTCTTTAAGAAACTTATTAACATTAAATTAATATTTTGATTGTATTGAACCCTGGCCAAAAAGTATGCCAACAATTAGTTAGAATAAAATTATTTAAATACAGATATTAGCTTGTTCAATCTTTTCTTAATTATCTATGCATGCAAACGAAGCATTTAAGCATATTTTTGAAATTCTAATATCGTTTGAAAATATTTATCCTAAAAAAAAATCAAATAAGCTAATTTTTTAAAGATCTAAATTTAAAGTTATTCAGGTTTTTTATAAATAAAAATCAACAATAGTAATTAAATAATTCAATTTAAACCAAAAAAAGCAGAATAATTGTTATGATTATTCAAATAGAAATATTTAAAAATAGCATTTAATGTTTCAAATGGTAAAACAGCGATGAGGCTCCGTTTCCTTAGAATAAAATTTGATATTCATAAATAGATAAATAAATAATAAAGAAGCAAAAAATGCAAATTTTAGAATTTTGTTGTTCTTTTTCTATAAATAATTTTGTTTTGAAGGTATTGACGAGTCTTAGATAAAAATTTGCATTTATTGAGACACTAGATTGATTAGTCTAGCATTATTTGAAAAAAAAAAAACATCTAAGTATTTTAAATTATCTTATCAATTTTATAAAATTTTTGTTTATCATCATAAATATTTTTCATTTTTTTCATTTAAAAAATAATTTAGGAAAAGTTTTTTTCCAGGGCAGTTCCGAATGGCAGCGCCTTCTATTCAGCTCTCATGATTCCAATCTTACTTAGCAAAAGATTCATATATATACAATTAGAGTAGGAAATAAATATTTATATTGAATTAAATTTTGTTATCAGTTTGATGTGATTAGGGTTGAGTCTAAAGGGGGTTTGTACTTTAGGTTGTTTCTGTTGGAGCTTTGAAGCAGGTAGCAGAAAGCTCTGGATCTCTCATCATAAAAATAATTCTAAAAGAACATTTTATTGGCTTCAAGTGATAGATAAATTAACATGGAAGTGTTTAAGTTGAATTGATTTTTCTGGTATTTCGAAAAATCGATTAATTAAGTTATTATTACACGTATTTCATATAAATGAAATATGCTCAGTACAACTTTAAAAATTATTTCTATTTCTTTAGATAATTTCCGACTTGGTTCTAAATTTGATCTAAAAAATTGGTCTCTGATTTGGTCCGAACCAAATATTTGTTATTTATTTTCAATTATTAAGCTAGTTTATAGTCATTTATTCATGCATCAATCGCTGGAAATTAATTCAATTTCCTTTATATTTAGAACATGACAATCTTGTCCTTTTAAAATTCATTGATCCGATAATCCAAGTGTACTCAACAACAAAAATTTACGATCATTTATAAGCACTGGTTTAAAGAAATAGAAAAGATATTAAAGATAAGGTTTAAAGATATTCACAGCATACAACATTCGTTTATACTGTTTAAAAACTTGAAGTGAATGTAAATTTATTTAATAATGTTTGAATTAAATACTATAATAGTTTTACTAAATTTATAATTGTTCTCAAGTACTAAGAAAACAACTTTTAAAATAAAATGATAATTAATATTAAACTTTTGAAGCAGTTATTAAAATATGACTAAAACCCATGTCAAACATAATAATTTCTCTCCTAGTCTTTTTTTTTCTGAACTGAAATGAATTTTTTATTATTTTTATCTTTTTTTTATGTAATATTTTTTAAATTTTTCTAAAAATATAAAAATTCTATTTTACTTCTCCTTAAAGGAGGTTAATTTAATATTAATAAATAAATAAATTAATTAAACAAATTTAAGATTTTTATTATTTGAAGAGTTAATTTGTGTGTATGTGTGTGTGTGTGTTTTTACATGAATTGCTTTAATAAGGAGATATTTGAACTAATTACACAAACAGAAAATGTGATAGGAAATTTATTCAAAGCACGATAAGTTAAAAGCCAAAGCATCTATTTTTTTTTAAAATATGAGATATCATATTACAAAAATATGAACAAAATCGTATATACATGATTAAACACTTCGAACTCTTAGGCAAATCTCATATTACATTGATAAGCTTATTTGTAAATTTTTAGCTCTATTCATATTTAAATTAATCAAAACTTATTGAACTTGATCATTAATTGAACATTGTTAAATTTACATTCATTAGAAAACAGAGATCTAAATACAATCCTTGATGATTTGATGCCTGGGTTATTATTTATTGTTCCAGACTAAATGAAACTTGAAAAAACAACAAACATGATAAGATCTAATTGAAAATTCATTGGGCTAAGATTCGAACTGTGTATTCAAATTAATTCAATTCATAGTGAACGAGTTTATTAAATTCTAAAAGCAAAAATAAGTATTTTTAAGGATTTAAGATAAGCCGATGACGATGACATAAAGAGTAAATTTTTGCTCGTATTAAGCTTCAAGTTATTTTTGAGTTATGCAATGTATTTGAGCGGATTTGTGCACGAATTAAATGAATGGATAAGTTGGATTAATGGTCCAACTACTGGAACAATTTTATTTAAAGGCTTTTAGTTTGGTTTGAATTAAACAAGGAATAATTTATGATTAATCGATAAATCTAGATTTATCAAAAATAAAACAAGCTTAAATAAAATTCATAATTAATATTTTCGTGTCGTATCAACGTTGAATGTTAGTTTTTTTTTTCTTTTCATTTCAAGGCATAATTCATTTTAGTTTAGTCTAGTTTTGCTAAGTTCATAGCGAATAAGCTAGCACAGATAACATGTGATCTGCATTTTAGAACAAAACTCACACTGGATCACTCTTTGACATTTTTCACCAAGTCATAAATTTTACACCAAACTAATAATAATAAAAATTTAATCGTTCAGGTTAAGTGCATCATTTTAAATGCACTCTTCTTCTTCTTCTTCGTTGTTTTATTCATTCTTCAAAACAATAGATCGGACCAACAACAAAAAATTAAATTTAAATAGCACTCATTTAAAATTTAACATTGCCTTAGACATGTACAAAGTATTAGTTAATAATTGAGCGCGCTATTTTTCTAGTATGCTAAGTTTTGTTTAGAAATTTTGGCGAGCGCCATTTTAGTCTGAGTTAATTAATTAGTACAATAGTTCATGATCCTTCTAGAGATAAATATCTGGGTCAGTCAATCTGACAAAATAATTGCTCACTTTTCTATGCTTGCTTTTTTCATTTAAATCATAATCCAATATCCACAAGCTAAACTATCAAATGTTCTATATTTTTCATGAACTATGCTAAACTGGCTTCAGTCAATCTGTAGATAGGCTCTAAAGTTGAATATTTTCTTCAATCGTTCCGGCTTTGCCAATTCATTTTTTTTCCTAATTAATTAGATTAACGAGAAAAATTAATATTCTTGTTTCTAACTTATAGACTTTCTCTCTTTTTATGCACTCACGCTCACACTCACTCACTCACACACACAATCGCACATTCTTTATAAATTTCAAAATGGTATCTGCTCTTTTGAAAAATGGAATTTTTATTTTATACTAATTTAATGTATCTAGAAAAATTTAGACGCTATTCAACTCAAATAGAACTCGTTTTTATCTAGATAAACTCAGCCGAACAAAACACAGAACAAATCGATGAGCTACGCGCAATGTCAAATCTAAACTCTCCAGTCAATCAAGAAACAACAAAAACAACGGTAATTTTTTTTCCTAAAAATTAAAATCATCAATCATATAATACATAATTGCACTCATTTCGTATAAATCAAATAATTTAATTTACTAGCCAAAACAAAAACCCTATTAATCTTGTCTATAACTTTCTAAACAATTTTTCTATTATCTCTTTTTTCTTTTTGTTCTGTTTAATACTCATTTATTAGCAACTAGTCAATTAAAAATGAGTAAATTATTCGTCGGTTACAAGTCTTGGGTACATAGCATTCTACCATACTGACCTAATTGAATTAATCAAGGGGCTAATCTTATTTTTTTTAAGAGTGAGACAAATGCGAGCTTTTTACGCGCGGCCAGAGCTGGTAATTTGGAAAAAGTACTCGAATACTTAGAAAAAGAAAGCATTGACATAAATGTCAGCAACTCGGTGAGAATTTTGTTCAATACTTTCAATCAAATGCCAGAATTATTAAATTTTTAATTTCTTTAGAATGGATTAAATGCGCTTCATTTGGCTAGCAAAGAAGGCCATGTTCATGTAGTTGATGAGTTGCTTAAGCAAAAAGCAGATGTTAACGCTGCTACTAAGAAAGGAAACACTGCATTACACATAGCAAGTTTAGCCGGACAGCAAGCTGTTGTCGAGCTATTAGTTAAAAACGGCGCCAATGTTGATTGTCGATCACAGAACGGATTTACACCCCTTTACATGGCAGCACAAGAAAATCATTTAGAAGTAGTGAGATTTTTACTTGCTAACAATGCTAATCAGAGCTTAGCGACTGAAGACGGCTTTACTCCACTTGCAGTCGCGTTGCAGCAGGGACATGAAAAAGTTGTAGCCATCTTGCTAGAAAACGATTCAAGAGGAAAAATTCGACTACCCGCACTGCATATAGCGGCCAAAAAAAATGATGTAAAAGCAGCAGCGTTGCTATTAAGCAACGATCCCAATATGGATCTTTCACCGGAGGTTTTATTCTTTTTTTTTTTAATTTCAATTAAAGCAAACAGAGATTATCTAACATTTTTTTCAAACTCTGGTTTAGGCCAGAATGGTAAATTGTACCACTAAAGTAAGTCATTATATCTCTGCGTGTTTATTTATTTTAGATGTTGTTTTAAATGTTCTAAATCTTTTTTCTATTTACCCTAATCCTTGCTTGTGTTGTTTGTGTTTGAACAGGCTGGAAAAGTTTGTTTTGTTTATTTTAGTAATCTTTAAGCTAGCCATTTTTTAAACATATGTTTTTTTTAATTTCAGAGCGGATTTACTCCTTTGCATATAGCGGCTCATTATGGCAATGTAGAAATAGCCAAGTATTTGATTTCAAAAGGTGCAAATGTAAACTATGAAGCAAGAGTAAGTTTATACTAAATTTTTAAATAAAAAAATATTATAATTTTTTTGTTTTCCCAATTAATGAAAGAAATAAAAAAAACTCTTTTGAATTTTGAAAGTTAACACTTTCAAGGTGGTTCTAAAATATTTTTTCTATTGTTTCATATTTTAGATTTTAAATTGTTTTTGTTTCTAAATAAGACATTTTACATTCATCAAATATACTTTTTTATCTTAAAAAATTTCAAGTGTTTTTAAATTTTTTCTTAATTTAAAAAACATTCGTAGATAACTTTGTTTGAAAAAAAGAATTTTTAAAAGCTTTATTAATTGATGATTTTTTACTGAATTGGTTCAACTTGAAAATTTCTATATTCATAGGAATAAAGTTGTGGAACAGTTGACTTAAAAATTCAAGGAATATAATTAATTTAAAGCATATATTTTAACAAGTTCATAGATAAAACAAATTGGAATATATTTTTTAATAAATTATTTTATATTTTTTTATATGGAAAGCAAAATTTTTTTGAGTTTTTTTATTATTAATTGATCTTTGATTAAACGGATTTAATTTAAAAATTAATCTTTTATTAGCAAAATATAACTCCATTGCATGTTGCCACAAAATGGGGAAAAGCGAATAGTGTAAATTTATTGTTGGAGAACGGTGCCAAAATAGACGCTAAAACTCGCGATGGTTTGACACCATTGCATTGTGCTGCTCGTTCGGGCCATGAAGAAGTAGTAGAGCTTCTAATAACAAAACAAGGACCCATAAATGCTAAGACAAAAAACGGCCTTACTTCTTTGCACATGGCTGCACAAGGCGACCATGTTGAGGCCGCTCGTATACTTCTTTACCATTCGCCTAAATTGGTAGATCAAACTACATGTGACTTTTTGACTGCTTTGCATGTGGCTGCCCATTGTGGTCATGTTAAAATAGCCAAACTTTTAATCGATCACAAAGCTGATGTAAACTCACGCGCCCTCAATGGTTTTACCCCACTACATATTGCTTGTAAAAAAAATAGAATTAAAGTTATCGAATTGTTAATTAAACATGGCGCTTCTAAAGAGGCCACTACCGAGTCCGGTCTGACTCCTTTGCATGTGGCGTCGTTCATGGGCTGCATGAACGTTGTAGTATTTCTTATTCAGCATGGATCGTTGCCTAATGTGCCGACTATTCGCGGTGAAACACCATTGCATCTAGCTGCTAGAGCCAACCAGACAGACATTGTTCGAATTTTGCTAAGACATGGGGCCTCTGTTGACGCGAAAGCCAAGGAATCGCAAACACCTTTGCATATAGCCACTCGCTTAGGAAATACTGATATAATAGCCTTACTACTTAGACATGGCGCTTATGTCGACGCACCAACATCTGATGGCTACACGCCTCTACATATTGCTAGCAAGGAAGGCCAAGAAGAAGTGGCTAGTATTTTGTTCGAAAATGGAGCCTCGCTAAACGTTACCACTAAAAAAGGATTTACTCCTTTGCACATTGCAGCCAAATACGGAAATATCAAAGTGGCTAGCCTTTTGTTACAAAGAGAGGCTCAGCCGGACATTCAAGGTAAAAATGGTCTCACCCCTTTGCACGTAGCAACACATTACAATCGACCTAGTTTGGCTCACTTGCTATTACAACACAACGCCAGTCCGCACATTGTGGCAAAAAATGGCTATTCAGCATTGCACATTGCTGCAAAAAAAAATCAACTTGACATAGCAACTACTTTACTGGAATACAATGCTAAGACTAATTGTGAGTCTAATGCCGGATTTACACCATTGCATTTAGCTTGTCAAGAAGGTCATTTGGACATGGCCAGCTTGCTGCTTGATCACAAGGCCGAGCCTGGCGCTGCATCCAAAAACGGCCTAACTCCATTGCATTTATGTGCTCAAGAAGACAAAGTAAATTGCGCAGCAGTTCTTGTTAAAATGAATGCCACCATTGATCCACAAACAAAAGCCGGATACACACCGTTACATGTGGCCTGTCACTTTGGACAAATTAACATGGTTAAGTTTTTACTTGGACATATGGCCGATGTAAATATAATCACCAAGGTAAGATTTTTTGATTATTAAAAATTATCCTTTAATAAATAATTTTAATTTTAATTAATTTATTCAAATAATTAATAGAAAGTAAGATGTTTAATCGATAAGGATTTTTGTTGTTTAGTCTGTGCTTTGCTTTGTCTTTTTTTTTTTTTTTGAATCGATCTTAGTTTAAATAAAAAAAATTGGTAAAGTTGAGTTTAGGAATGAAATTGCTTAAATTATTTTAAAAAATAAATAAATAAAATTTTGATTAAATATTTAAATAATAGATCAAATATTATTTATTTATATTCAAAAAAAAAATTGTATCAAATAGCATAGCTCTAGTCAAATTTGCATTTATGAGCCATTTTTGGGCCATTCAACTATGATTAGATTAATTCGCATAAATTAATTCACTTTTTATGAACTTTGAAACTAATTAAATAAACTCAATTTTGCCCCCTCATTAATCTTTTATTTTTTCGACTATGTGTGTCTTTTTTTATGACCAACTGAATTAATATACATAAATTAAAATAGTTGTGTTGAACTGTTCTACTATATTGAATATGTATTAATTATTAATTTATCTTTTGTTTTTCTACTAAAAGCACGGATTCACTGCTCTCCACTGTGCAGCTCAGCAAGGACACGTCCTAATTGTCAAACTATTGTTGGAACACGGCGCATCGCCAGATATAACTAATAATGTAATATTTTGTTTAGAAAATTTGAATTTTTTTTTAATTCAAACAAAAAATTAAGAACGGCCAAACTCCTCTGGCAATTGCTCAACGCCTAGGCTACATATCAGTGATAGAAGAGCTGCGTCAAGTGACTCAGACAACTCTAGTGTCGACTACAATCAAGACTACTGAAGAAAAATACAAAGTTCAAACACCGGAAACTATGCAAGAGACATTTATGTCCGACTCTGAAGACGAAATGGGTAAATACTCTTGAAAAATAGATCTGTCTATGTCTGTCTCCCGCTCGCTTTAATTTTTATTATATTTTTTATTATCTCAAATAAACACTCATACATAGTAAAGTAATTGAAAGAGTGATTCATTTATTATAAATGAGAAGAGAAACATATAAAATCTTTTTTCAAACATAGACTTTATCAAGATAAGATAAGAATTAATTAAAATTTATTTATCTTGAGCAAACTTTCTCATATAGTTTAATTATTCATTATTTCCGTATCAATCACTCACTAGCTATCTAAATTGCATTTTCTTGCTAAAAAAAAATCCCTCTTTAAATTAAAATGGGCTTTTTCGCCCAATTTATGTGAAGTATTCTTGACGTATTTGTTATAAATTTGAATTAATAGGAGATGAAGCCATGTTTGGTGATGCTGAGCACTACAAATATTTGACTAACGAGGCCGATTTGAACACTGCTGCAGACGATTCGATTGCATTGACGCCCAAGACACCCAAACGTGACGATTCCAAGCCAGCAAGTCCTCAGACTCCGAATCTAAATGTTGAATTGGCTCTGGCGGCCCATCAAGACGAGAATCACATCAACGAACACGAACTAAGGCCCGAAAGTCCCAAAGCGCAAAAGTCAAAATCACAGCCTGACAGCAAGTTTATAGCTAATTCGCTCGGTAATATGTCGATGGCCGAGTCCATGGACGGCAGCTTTTACAATGGTTATGCAAGCTCCAAGAATGTTAATCTTCTGAACGAAACTGATAACATACCAATCGAATCAAAGCCGAAATCAACAGGGTAATTGGAATTTTTTTTCTCTCTAATTATTTATCAATCATGAATTTAATGCTTTATTTTTCAAATTTGTTTATAACAGAAAATTAGAGTGGAAATTGTAAGAAATTATAAAAAAAAAATAAATAATTGTTTATTGTTTATATAAACGTTAATAAACACTATTTTAAATCTAATCTAAAAAATTATATAGAATTAATTTAAATTTATTTTATATAATTTTTCACTTTTAATTTAATTTGTATGTTAAATGTTGTATTTATGTTTAGCTTACACTTGAATTCGTTTACAAATTTGACGAGTTCATACCAAAAGAGCATAGACTTTAGTGTATTCTCTAGCCATGCTGATAATTTGAATATGTCAGGGGCACAATTTAACACTAATGTTAAAGAGTAAGTCAAAGACTGTGATAAAAATAGAATTTAAAGTTTGCTTGATTGAACATTATTATTTTAAAAATAAATCTAAACAAATTAATAAGCAACTTTTTTGAATAAAAAACTAAAATAGAAAGACTAACTAGTTCTGTGTGTTTGTTAGAATTGAGTGGACCTTGGTGTTGTTTTTTTTTGTTTTTGTATAAGTGAAAAAAAATAACCAAATTTTTTTTTTTTTAGTTTTTTGATCAGTTTTATGGTAGACGCGAGAGGAGGAGCGATGAAAGGATGCAGACACAGCGGAGTAAGAGTGATAATTCCGCCGAAGCGAGCCAGCATGCCCACACGAATAACGTGCCGTTTTGTGCGCAAAGAAAAGCTATCAGTTGGCCCACCACTGAACGAAAGCGAATCGCTTGCTGCCCGCGTATTAGAAATGGGCCCGCAGGGTTGCAAATTTCTAGGGCCTGTTGTACTCGAGATACCGCACTACGCCTCGCTGAGAGGACGCGAGCGAGAAATAGTGATTCTGCGAAGCGACGCAGGCGAAAAATGGTACGAGCATCCGATCAGTGCGAGCGAATCGGCAGTCGAAGAAGCATTGGGCTGCACGCTTGAGCTTCTCACGGCTCAGAATCACGAGTCGGACGCTATGAGTCAGCAAAATCATGAGGACAACGTCTCTCAAGTGTCGGCCAACAACAGAATTCGCATAACACGCATAATTACACACGACTTTCCCAAGTATTTTGCTTTGGTGTCGCGCGTAAGACACGAGACCCATGCGGTAAGTGAGATTGGTGGTGTAATCAGCTCAACAATTGTGCCCAAAGCCCAGGCTGTATTCCCCGAGAAAGCACTACAGAAAAAAATTAAATTGTCTCTACAAGCAATGCCTATTGCACACGAACTAGTCAGCAAAATGTTCGGCAATAGAGTGGTGGTCTCACCAATAGTAACGATTGAACCTAGACGAAGAAAATTCCACAAGGCTATCACTCTTACAATACCTTTGCCGAAATCACCATACAAAGGCATGATTAACAACTATTCGCACAACAATGACTCTTACTCGCTACGTTTACTGTGTAGTATAACTGGAGGTCTGGCTCCGGCTCAATGGGAAGACATAACCGGCCACACACCACTCTCTTACATAGACGAGTGTGTGTCGTTTACTACAACGGTCTCGGCTCGATTCTGGCTCATGGACTGTCAGAATGTGGCCGAGGCGACCAAAATGGCCACTGAACTCTATCGTGAGGCCATAGCTGTACCTTTCATGGCTAGATTTGTCGTTTATTCTAAGCGTCATGACTACAACGAAGCCAAGCTTAGAGTTTACTGCATCACCGATGACAAAGAAGAAAAAACCCTGGAACAAAGAGAAGGATTTTTGGTTGTGGCCAAGAGCAAAGAAGTCGAAGTGCTAGATAACAGAGTTCAATGGCTTGAAATGAGTGGCAATATTGCTCCGATTAGTTTGAACAAGTCAAATGTTAATTGTTCAATTAGCGGCGCCAGTGAACAGTTGAACATGACATTCATGTCTTTCTATGAGAATAGATTGCCGTTCACAATTCGAATTAAGGACG
This sequence comes from Brachionus koreanus, assembly GCA_016987375.1. Taxonomy (NCBI): domain Eukaryota; kingdom Metazoa; phylum Rotifera; class Eurotatoria; order Ploima; family Brachionidae; genus Brachionus; species Brachionus koreanus. The sequence continues at coordinate 356,051 of PJRA01000030.1, forward strand.
CTGAACAAAATCCCATCAATGGTAGACTTGTGTTCTTAAAGGACTCGCGTAATGTATTAAGCAAATTGGACTCGGCAACTCGAGCAGCTCCCGTATGCACTTTGGACATACAATTGCCCAATTATAATCGAGAAAAAATAGAGCTTGATGAAAGCAAAAAGCGTGCCACTTTGGAACGTGGTCAATTGAATTTAAAGACCATTTTGAACGATTCATCGGCCACTTTACTCAGCCAGGCTTCGTCAAATCGACCAAGTAATGTCACTGAGTTCAATTTGAGACTGTTGGCCAACGATTTGAGCAATTTAGTTGAAAATTTTGACTGGATTCATTTGGCCAAGCTGCTCGAACTTACCGACCAAGATATAGACTTGCTCAAACATTCATCTTCCAACTCGCCCAATCTTTTGTCTGCATCATTGGCTAATCAAGCCCATGATATGCTGGTCTATTTTGAAAATAAACACAAGAAAGAGGAGCATGACGAACACGCAGCTTCATATGGACAAATATTGAGCAAGGCTCTGCAACAAATGGGCGTTGAGGCTGATATAATTGAGCGCAATTCATACATGATATCAGGCATATTGCCTCAGTCTACCGAGAACATATTCTCGGTTGAAAAATCATTGCATAACAAATTAAATGAACATCAGCTAGATAGTAAGGATGAAAGCCAGCTGGAGTCTTCTATCAATCAGTTGAAAGAGGCTGTTAATTTGTACACCAGCCACGAAGATCGTGACATTATGAAAGAGTCTGAATCAGCTGAGATTAGCGAAAACGAAAATGAACAAGATTTAGTAGACAATGTATCTAGAGGTATTTTTATTTCTAGTTAATTTTTTTTTTTTTTTTATAAATTAAATTGTATTTGTTTTTTTTTTTTTTAAAAGACAATCAAATCGAATTGAACAGTTTGATAAATCAGATAGACAAGCAAATGGACGAGCTTGGTCGCGATAATCAAAACGACGATGAAATAGTAAGCACAGTTATAGTAGGCGAAGAGCATTTGGATAGAAAAGAAAATGGCTTTGTATCCAAAACAATTATCGATGCTGTTGTGCAAGGAATAAGTGACAATCAATTTGATAATTACAAACAACATGTTGAAGGTTTGTTACATTTAGTCTTCTTTTATAATTGAATGCAAAAATTTGGTAAAAATGAAGACAAAAAATTTAAGAATTCCTATCTACTTTTTTATTATATTATATTCAAAATTTGATAGCAAAGAAAATAGAGAAAAGAAATAGTTAATAGAGAATTTTTGATATGATTTAATTATTATTACGAAACAAATTTTTTAGAGAATTTTTTAAATATTTAAATTTGAAGCCGTTTCCTTTAAGAATTGTTGTGGTTGCACTGAATTTTTATGCTTCAATACAAACTTGGCAAAAATGGAAATTCAAATTTTATCTTGCGATAAATTTGAAATTAAATATTAAATAAGTTTCTTAAAAAAAATAACTATTTTTAGCTAAAATTATTTTATTATTTGCCAAAAAATCAAAAATTAAACATCATTAACACTAGAATGTCCGGGGTGTTTTTAGAAAAATTGAAACTTGAATTCAATCACAAATTTTAAAAAATAGCTTTTATTTGTTAAAAATCTTGATTGTAATATTTAAGAAAATGAGTAATATTTTAATAAGAAATCAACTGGGCACTCTAGTGCTAAGATTGAATTTGGTTTTTTGTTTCAAAATAAACCTTAAAGATTTTTTTGGGTAAATAATGTTCAAATTTTTTTTAAATATGCTTTTCTATCGTTAATTTTAAATCACAAAACAACAAATATGAAAAAAATAGGCTCAAAAGACAAAAAAATGAATTAATTTTTGCCATATTTTATAAAAAATTAATTGCTATCCGATATGTAAATTGAAATACAAAACTACGAAACTATATAAGCTCAAATTTATAAATAACTCCTTCTTTAATTAACCAATTTCAATTGAATTCAAGTAAATAAAGCATAAAATTGGGCTCTGCTAATCAGATTCAATTCATTGATTTATCTTTAAATAATAAGTATTACCAGCTATCTAATAACCTAAATTTTCATTTTAATCTATGTATTAAATCAGTGAAGTATTTTTTACTTCCTCCAATTCAATTTAATTAGCTTATGTTCCTGAGAAAAATTATTTATGTTTACTTAAATAATAATTCAAAAATTTTTGCATCTAATTATTTTTTAAAGCTTTAATTTTTTAATTTTTAGAAACAACCCAAATAACCACATTGGTTGAAGACAAACAAGATACTATTGATCATGAAGGTAGACTTAATTAAAAAGTTTATTAAATATAGTAGAATAAAATTATTTATCTTTGTTTTGTGTTTAATTAAAAATTAAATTTTTATCTATTTTTTTTTTCTGAATTGCAACGAAATATTAAAATTTTCTCTATTTTTTGTTTATCGAATTATTTACTTTTTTTTTTTTTTTTTGATAAAACTAACAAAATCAAGAGCTTCGAATTTAAATTTTGTGTAGATGAACGTAGATTTTAGTCTATTATATAAATTAGGGAAAATTAACATCAATGAAAGAGAGAGAATTTTTGTGTTCTTGAATTAACTAACATTTCTTAATATTTCTCTCTTAAATTTAAATGAGTTCTTTTTTTTTTCTGTATTTTTTTAAAATTAAAATTTGTGTTAATTTAAAATTTTAAAATAAAATTTAATTTAAATGTTTTTTGTTTTTGTTCGATGTTTGATGTTAACTTAGTTGTTCGTTAAGTGTTGTAATTAGTTTGTTCTAGAACTGAGCAGTCCGATTGATGAGATATTAAAAAAAAGCATGAAACTAACCAAAACTAAGAAATTAATTGTTCGAAAACCCTATTAATTGAGCCTATCTAAGCCATGAGACACTCGAACAACGACCCGGAATACGCTCATAAAATAAATGCTGAATACGAGGCCATAAAACGAAACATTCTTAATCGAGCTGGAGAAAATGAAATTCTTGTCCGCAGTCCCACTGTAGCCAAATCATCTAAAAAATTAGATATTGTCATTGACTCTCACTTGTCTTCTTTGATACCACCACTAAATCAAAGCTCTAATCTTAATTCATCTTACTATGACAACTTGGATCATTCTGATATGGATTTTACTTACAATAGAAAAATAGACCCTTCTCCTAATGACCATGAACAAATGTCCACTTTGGACGAAGATGAATCTGAGTCTATCATGAACAAAAGCAACACATCCGAACTTTTAAATGACATCATACAGCATGTAATGATTACTGAAGATCAAACCGAACAGCTCAATAAACTTGACACAGATGATGAATTTACATGGCAAAATCTTGTCTTAGGGCATTCGTCAAATATAAATTCTGACGATGAAGATAAGCTAAGCATAAAAGGTACCTTTGAGTGATATTGGATTTATAAATGCTTTTTTTTGCCTCAGGAATTGGAAAAATAGCTTTGTAGATTGCTTATTATTAGTTACATGCTAGATAAAAAAAAAAAAAAATTTTTCTTAAATTTTTTTTTCTAAAAATGGGCCAAAAATTTTAATGATTTTTTCTGTTGTCTTGGATGTGTTTAATTGTTTATTGTATGTTGCTAATGACCCTTATTTTACCAAGATCTAATACAAGAAACTGAAACAAATCAACAAAATGAGCTAGAAGAAGTAGAACAAGGTTAGTTAATTAAATATTTTATCTATTTAAAGTCTCTTGCCTGACATTTTTGCATTGGACGCATGAAGGATTGAACTAATAAAATTATTTTAAAAAATATTATTTTATTTTGAAAAAAAAAATAACGTCAATGCTTTTATTATCACTTGCTTCTTTGTATTTATTTAAATTGCTGCAAATTGAGTTCTCACAAGTCAGGTAAAAGAACACACCAGGCACATAATTACTTTTCGTCATAAAAATCCTTAAATGTTTTGTTTTATTTTATAAAAAAAAAATTTTTTAGCCATTCATGCCGATGATGATTATTACGATTACGACAGCTATGAGGCTGATGCCGAAAAAAAAAATTTAATCGACGAAAAATCTACTTATGACGAAGAAATTTTTATTAAATTAGACCGAAGTCAGCTACGCGAATTCGATTTTAGCTCGTATGATTGTAATTCGAGTGAAGCTTCTAAATTTCAGGACATAGAACAACAATCGCCTATTATCGAACAGGAACTATTGACAACAGAACAGCAATTGGAAAACTTTAAACAAAAGCTTTCTATGTCTGAAAGCGTTAGCGATCTAACACAAACTGTGCTAGATTCTATACGAAAAGAGTATAGTCTGGGCGAAAAGATTGATGATGGTGATGATAATGAAAATAATGCTTATGAAGTTGAGACTACTCAACCAATTGATCCTCTGGTTCAACAAGTAATTGAAAATTTGACTAAAGAAAGCGAGAATGAAATGCAAAAAGTAATTATGGTTGAACCGATTGAAAACGAGGTAGTTTATGACTCGGATTTGGACGAGCTGGGTGAATTGGTCAAAAATGAGAATGAAGATGAAAAAGATTGTCTTTTAGAGACATCGTCTTCTGAAATGTCATCATTAAAAAACAAACTAATTACTGAGCATTGTGATAATCAAGATACTGAACAAGATCAAGATCCAACTTGGTTTACTAGTGAGCAAAATGAGAGCCAAAGTTTAGTTGAAAATTTATCACTAAGCAAACAATATCAGACATTTGAATCATCATCATCATCATTGTCTAGTATAAAGGATGATTTGGACAGCAAAGAAAAATTTGTTTTGGATGAAAGTGGCACAAATAACAATGTTGTATCCATAGTTATTCAAGGCTCTAATAGCTCTACAGCTGATGAGAGCGAGACTAAATTTGATAAATCAAATTTACACATAGACTTGATCAAAGTATCAGAATCGAGAGAACATTTAATAGAGAACGATCATTTGCAACGAGACGAGTCATCTTACAACATATGCTCGTATACAAACGATCAAGTGGTCACAATTGGTCACAGTATCGAGGACATTTCGGCGGCAACTACAGTTATTGAGCAGCAACGGTTTATGCCCGATTGCCAGACATTTTATGTTTCTTCTGAGGCCGATGTAACCGACGATGAAAACCACAGAATTGAGCTTAAAGAATCACAAATGCATTTGGACATTCCAGCTCTAGACACGGTCAATCAGTCCGAATCAACTGAGCCTTTAATATTGGATAAGCAATTGAACCAAGAGTTGGCTAGTGACAGCAGTGCTAGTGTTAATAGTGTAAATAGTTCTAGTAATAGCAGTCATTACTCGTTGACAACTAGTGATGAAAACATGGCCAAGAATTTATTAGATAATGAAAATAATGATTTGAGCAAAAGTAGCTCGAGTAGTATTGATACTGAAGATATGAATAGAAAAAATATATCTAAAAGTTTGAATTTTTTGGAATCATTGGTAGTGCCATCTTACATTGATCCAAATGAGCAAATAGAAGAGTACACCATTTTGTTAGAAAGGCAAAACGAGTTGAATAAAGCTGAATTGATCGAACGTGATCTAATAAAATGTTCAAAAGCTCAACTCAGTCCCATGAAAACATCTCAAAGTCTAAATATAGACACAAAATCAATTTGTAAACAAGTAGTACTCAACAGACCAAACGAAATTGATTTGTTTTCTACAAACTATCAAAATGAACAGTATGAAAAGGTATTGTATGAACATCAGACTCCAACTCCGGTCGAGAACACGACCGGCTATTTTTTTGACAAGCGAATCACGTCAAGTAATGAGCCCAGTATGGATCTGTTAGACAAGACCAGCTCTGTCGACAATTCGGAAAAAACAGAATTTAATGTTGATGATTTGGTAGTAGATAGTTTGATAAATCAAATAAGTGATCCTGAACATGCCGAAGAGGAAGTGGCAGCAGCGTTCGCCACAGCTTACTTGTTTTCGTCAAATGTGAACAGTCAATCGAATGAAGAGATTAAAAGTCAAATTAGCTCGGCAATGGACGATGAACTTTTGGAAGAAAATCGATTTGCTGGTATTGACAATGAAGCTTATGCTTCTTCTAAATCGTCAAGAGAAAGTGTTATCATAAACTACGATTACGACGACTCGGATGATCAGCATCAAATGAAAATTAAAATTATTCAATCGAACAATCCATTGCAGTCTCTTGTTTGCTCTTCTTATGATCCCGAGCACTTGGTTCAATCAAATGAATCGTTTGAAAATGAAAATGAAGAATTTGTATCTTCACAAGCTGAAATTCAGTCAAATAATGATTTGGAAAATTTGATTGATGATTCTAGTATTGAAAACGATTATCTAATCGATAAGGAATCAAATGTAAATGATGATATGTTGAACCAGGACAAAGAGCCATTGATAACTGACGAGTATGTGGAAATATTTGAGGAGAAAATTTTGCTAGATGACGATATTGTAATAATATCGTCAAATAATGATCAAATTAGTACTGCAGAAACAGATCAAAAAAATGGATCAAAAGAAAACTTGGTAACCAAAGATGGTGTAATTCTTGACGATCAGTCATTTTTAATCAGCACGCCAGTAAATGAATTGAATAGCCAAATAGCTGCTGTTGATGATCAACAACTTGAACAAACTAAATATTCTCAAGTTGCAAAAGAACTTGTCCAAGAAACTCTTAATAAATCGATAGAAAAAGTTCTAAATGAAATTGTTACCGAACAAATTGGTTCGGATAACAACTTGGATAGCTCAAAAAAAGGTTATTGTACAAATGATGAATTAGAAGAGACAAGACCAGTGTGTCAACTAGAATTAAGTGATAACAAAGAAGAGACGTTCAATAGTGAATCATTAGTAGTGGCAGATGTTTTAGATGAGTGTCAAAGCGAAAAAGGAGCAGCTTCTGAGGCTCGCAATGAGCCATATTGTGGTGCCATGGTTACACCAATAGTCGTGTTTGAACATGTAGCTTCAGAGTCAAATTCTGACCAAGAGTTCGATCCAGATCAATTAATCGAAAATTCTTCATCACACGAATCAACAATTGACTTGGATGAACGGCAAGCTAATCAAATTGCCCAACAATTAGTTGAAAAAATAATCACAAAATCTATTGAAAAATTGAATGAGTTGACCGATAGCAGCAGCAATCAGTCGATAATTAAAACTAAATCTGAAAGTGACAATCGATTTGGTCAAAAAGAGGTTCGATTTAGTACACCGAGAACATTGAATGAGGAGAAATCTGACGATTGCTTTGACAATCAACTTTCAACACTGCAGCAATTGATAATAAATTCTAATTTTGAAAATACGTTCAATCAAATAAACAAAATGAATAGCCAAAATTCAGAGTCACAAGATTCAGAGTGCATTGAATTGGAGAGAATTATTGAAGATAGATTGGAAGATGAGCACATGGACGGCTCGAATGACTTTGAATCTAAAATATTAGTCGAGGCAAAAAATTTATGTGAATTTGTAATTGAAAGTGCTGTCAAATCACTGAATGAAAGTAGTGAAAAATCAACTATCACTGACAATGAGCAAAATACAATTGATGAAGAGAAAAAATTTGACAATAAATTCAATGAAAAGTTTAGTCAAATAATTGATGAAATAGAAAATGATCAAAGTGAAATTGCAAGTAAAATTGATGAGCTAAACTCAGAAGAAAACAAATCATTTGATTTGGTCAGCGAAAATGATTTGTTAGAAGACATGAAGAAGCCTCTGCTAACTTCTTCGTTTATGTCGGACACTCTACCATCAGACAATGAAACAGACCAAGCTAGCTATCATACAGCTGTAACTGGATTAAATGAATTCAATGAATCGAAGCAAAACTATTCAAGTAGCAATTATTTGACTGCCCACGATGATCAAGAGTCAAATTCCCAACAATTGATCACTGCTTCGGATTCATTCTATTCAGCCAATTCAAAATTAAAATCTCTTGATTCTTCTCTTCTCAGTTCGTTCTCAAATATGAACAATTCTTACAATAATTTGGACGAGAGCTATTCTACATTGAACGAAACAATTAATTGCTCTGATTTTGAGCAAACACTTGTCAATGAGACAAACGATGAATCAAAATATGAAGATGTTCATAGTTTTATCAAGGACATACAGCCTTTAATTGAATCCAATATGGAAGCAAAAGGCAATCAAGAAGAAATATCTATAAATGAACAATGCCCAATGAGTCCAAAACACGATTCAAATCCATCAGCATCATCAAGTGCTTCTTCAGTCGACATCAAGTGTCTTGGTGCAAACACTGCCCCCACAAGCACTAGTTCTTCGTCTCCTCTTCAACTGTCAAATAGACAAGACCTCGGAGATAATGTTTCTTGTACTTCGTCTATTCTTGAATTTGAAAAAATTGAAGAACAGTGCATGGAGGCCACTGACGATGCTCTTGTTCAAATTGAACAAAAAGATGACTTCAAAGATGACTCATATTTTTTCGAGCAAACAGCTATTTTGTCTAATGACTTGAATACAATTTATGAAATAAATGAAAAAGAGTCGTCGTCTTCTACCTCGAGTCCTTTGGCCAAATCCCAGCTTAAACTAGACTCAAATGAGTTTAAAAAAGAAAGCGTTGCTGGTAAAAGTGACAGAACGAGCCCGAACGAGATCGATCTTAGTATCGATCTCTCCAAACAAAAGACTAAAAATCAGTCAGCATCAGCAAACACTTCTCCAATGCAATCTCCCACTTGCAGTCGACCCAAAAACATTGGTTCAACTAGTTCTTTGACTAAACAAGTTCTTCAACTGCAGCAATTGTCAACATCACGCTCTTCTTCTTCTTCATCCATAAAATCAACAGACTCGTTTGAAAATGAACTAAAGACCAAAGTAAAGATAGACGAAAATAGCTATTTTGCCAAGGTTCGTCAAAATACACCGCCACTTTTGCAAAATAAAAATGAAAATAGTGAGCTTTTGGATGCAAATTGTGGCATTCGAAAAAAATCATCTAAACGAACATCGAGAACTTCAAGTTCTACATCAAGTACGTCTTCTCACGGAGACAATTCATCAACTAAAATATCAACACTCAACTCTTCATTGGGCGCTGAAGCCTGTAACATGTCCTCGGCCAATTCTATTAGTACAAAACAGTCAATACTTACTGCCGAAGATTTGCCTAGTTTTAAAAAATCAACTTTAACCAATTCAGATCAAAATTCGGCTAAAGTTACCAATTCTGTTTCGTCCTCGAATATATCTAGTGATCCATCAAAACATGTGTTAAATCAAACTTTAAGTCAATCGACCAATTTTGAGCAAAAAAATGAAATTCATCGTAGCTCCAGTACACATTCGCATCATTCGTCCGATTGTTATTGCGGAAAATCATCGCCAACCCTAACACTATCCACTAATATGTCTAATACTAATAACCCTACGTCTAGTTCGTCTTGTTTTAGTTTTACAAGTAATTAAGTGGCCATATAATTGTTTAATGTGATTTAGTTGTTAGTTGATATTGAAAAAATAAAAAGTTTGTTTATTTGTCTAGATTGAAATATTTAGCGAAGCTTTTTTCCAAGTCTATCCAGAAAAAAGTTTCTATCTTTTAGATTAATAAGCCAAAAGCATTGACGCTTTAAATGTTTTAGAAAAATACTTTAAAAATGTGAAATAAATGTGATTTTTTTTTATTTATTTTAAAATTTTTATATCTTTTTCTAGCGGAAAGCAAAGACTTACAGCCGAATGTTGATCAAAAGCAATTGGATGTGAATTTGCCAAGCGATTCTACTTCTTCATGATTTAATTATTATTAGAATTTTTTTTTTCAAATTAGACTGAGAAAAAAATGTTTCCGTTTATTTAGATTTTAAATTAGATTTTTAATCAAGTTTACTCAATGTG
>PJRA01000030.1:367213-377337 GCA_016987375.1 Brachionus koreanus
ACGGACCAAGAACTGAACCTTGTGGAACCCCACTTAGCACATCAACCCAATCAGATTCATACTGACCTATTACAACTTTCTGTTTCCTGTCTTGTAGAAAATTTTCAAGCTATGCTAAAAGCTTACCAGTAAATCCATAGCTCTTTAACTTGATCTTTAGCATTGTAAAAGCTGATCTGAATTTATTTTCTACATTTAAAGTACAATTGTTCAGTTTTTCATTCTTCTCCATTTTCAGTAGTAATTTTGGAAATTATTTTACTAGTTTACTGATTTTAAGTTGTTCAAAAGAGTATGTGCCCAATTTTTATAATTTTTATTTTATTTAATTTTAATTTTAATTGAGATAATTTTTCAATTTATTTAGAGGAAAATTTTAGAAGGTTTTAGACGAATCTTTCGTAAATAGTAGTAGTCATAACTGCGGTATAGTACTCTATTACAGCACAAAATAGCGGTACATTTATTTATGACAAAAATAACTTTTTTAACATTACAATCTATGTGAATTACTTTAAAGATTTTTTTTTTAAATTGAATAAAATTAATAAAAATAAAAATAAAAAAAAGGTAGGAATGATTTTGTCTGGGCTTAAAGTTTTTTAAAAATGATATAAAATATTTTTGCTTGCATCATTTATTTTTTTATTTTCAAGAAAATACCTCATGGGTAATGAAAGAAAGAGAAAAATTAAAAATTAAATACTAGAAATAATACTAGAAGTAAAAGAAGTACTGGTGTCATCTTGAAACTTTTTTCCAATGATTGTATCTTTGAGTCCCTCAGAATATTTGTTTATTCTATATTCCTGTCAATATTCTCATAATTTAATTGAATTTTTTTTTCGTTAAACTATTTTGAAACAACAAATTGAATTATCTTGAACGTTAAACTTTAAATGTTTAGCGCCAAAATATTAATTATCAATTTCGGATATTTTCTCTGTTCAACTCTTAATTATCGTAAACAAATTTATGCAATGTGCTTCGATCGAAACACAATATTGCGAATCTGAATGAAAGCCTTGCACTACGGCTTTCCAAACAAATTTTAACTAGCCTAGAAGAACTATGTATTGCATGAAACACTAGAGAAAGAAGAGAAGAAGTAGAGCTAGAAACCAAAATCATTCTGAGAGCCTTCTGCTTAGAAAATTAAGAATCATGAAAAGCATCTAAACTATCAGCCTAATTCATTTAATCATTTTATACAATTTAAAGGAAATAAATCTATAAATTAATTCACAGACATAGTACTGTAAACAACGGTGTATGCCATCTATTTTGCCATTTATATTCTATTCAATTAACTAAAAAATCAAATTAAATTTAAGCTTTTTAATAAAAAGAAAGCACAACTAAACCTCGATTGAAATCAAGGTTTTTCAATAATAAAAGCTTGCTTAGAGCAATTCTCAGTTAAGAAAACTTATGAGGGGTAAACAATTGACTTGCCGCAAGAATCAGATTAATATTATGACATAAAATCTCCAAGCTTGACTTTTTGCATAACTCTATTGTACAGACCAACTAGGAATTATATATATTTATATTTATATGAAAAATAAACACTATTTTTTTTTAAATAAAAATTCAATTCGATATTTCTTTTATTCTTTTTTTAATTTTTGCAATAGTTGCTCCAGTTGTTTAAGAAAGCTAATAATGACCTGGTCACTCATTTACTCACTCAAAAAAATAAATAAAAAACAATTCTTAAAATCACCAGTTTTATTGAGAACAACAATAAATTTCAATTTAAATTTAATGAAATATTTCGAAACCTAATAATAACTTGACTCGAATTTTCTTTTTCGAGCAAAAAATTTAATAATGTTACTGATTAGGCTTTGTATATTTCGTCATCATTAAAATTCAACTGTCTCACAAATTTTTACAAAAAGCCTTTCAAAATAATATCAATAGTAACTTGTGATTATTTTCAAAATTTCTTTTCAACACAAAAAACTAAAAAAATACTAAAGTCTTTTCATCTATTCATTTAGACCCATTCAGCCCCATAATTTAAGGGTACAATTTAGGTTTCATAGCTGAGAATAAATAACAAAAAATATACATATTATTTTTATTTTCTAAATCGATCTTAAATTTTTTCAAAATGTTTAAAAGGTTAAAATCTCCACAAAAAAAATATCCGGCTGCATCATTTTGTTTATTTTAAATAAACCAATATTGATCTATCATTCTTGCTACTATTGATCCTAATTGCTAATAGACCAACTCTAAAATGGGTTAAGAATTAAATTAGTTTATTTTTAAATTAATAATTAAGAGTGGTGTCTAAAAAAATCAATATTGTTTACTATAGAAATAGGGTTCTTTTTTTAAAAAATCTTCTCTAAAAAAAAAATAATATTCATTTTAGTGGAGGTCTCTATTCGTAGTCATTGGTTCTTTCTAAAATAGATAAGCAAATAAGCCATTTTTATTATTTTATGAATTGGTAACTAAATATTAAAATGAAATTATTTCAAATTAATTAAATTAATCTAGAGAAATTATGCTCATTTTGTTGTTTTTTTAAATGAGAGAGAGCTAGGGAGAGATCAAAAGAGCCATTGGTTGATTGACTAACAACAACTGACTGCCTCAACAACTAGCTCTTTAAATCAGTGACTAACTAATTTTAGCTTTCATTACGTGTATGCTTTAGTCTTAGATTTATTAATATTTGTTTTTGCTAATTTGATAAGGCCAACTTCGTGATTTAAATTTGAAGCTTTGAGAATTTAACTTTTTTTTAATAGAAATTCAATTAAAACAATGGTTGGTCGAGAAGAAGATATCGAACAACCATTTGTTGATGACGGCCTATCTGTCACGTCATTTGTGCCCTACCCGAGCAATAGGCCCTTCATTAATAGCGACTATGTGCTGAAAAAACCGCCTAGCAAAGCGTTTCCAGAGAGCAATCGAGACGCAATTTTAGACGCTCTCAAAAAAATGCAGTCAAAGCTCAAAAAAATCGAGCAAGACTCAGTCCATAGCAATACGAATGTTTACCCCGCTTTTTCCATTAATAACACTGAAGCCAAAAATTCAGAGGCTTTTTGCTCACCGTCACCGGACCAGGTTCTAGCTAACTCTTCTTCAAATCCAGATTCATATCATTTTGTACTTGACCGTCCAACTTCGTGCTGTTTGAACTACCATTTGAAAAATATTGAACAAATAGGCGAAAAAACGCTTACGACTGAAAATCGAGTTAATGAACTAGAAAAACAACTAGAGAAAATGAAAAAAATTTTAGATCAAGTTAAAGACGAGCCCGAATGTCAATCGAAAAAGAAAGGAAAATTAAATCCCAATGATTTGTCTGTTTGTGACAGCCTTGTCATAAGACCTAAACGCTCAAAGACCAAATCACCTGAGCGTACCCATATGGTGAGATCAAAAAGTGTTCACACTCAGCAACGTTCTAATAGTCAAAAAGTAGAAATACCCTTTGTTGTTGGAAAAGTAAAAAAAAAAAAAAAAAAAAAAAATTTTTTTTTAAATTCATTTAAAATTTTTAAGTCAATTAGTCCCAGCCATAATTTGGGGATTAACATTCAGAATATTCGTTCATTATTCAAAATATGCAGTCCAAAAAGATTCCAAACTGTAAATAGTTCCGAAGGTAGTTGCCAAGTGCGACATAGATCGAGATCAAATGGTAATAAGAACATTCACTATGAGAGAAATTTAAGTGAGAATGAATTTGACTTTGAAATAGAGAAGAATAATTCAAGTGTGGAAATTGTTTCTCTTGATACACAGTATTCAAATGATTCCTCAACCTCAACTAGTCAAATAGACTTTGACGAGCTTTTATGCATTCTTCAAGAAGACTACACTAAACTAGTTTTGTAGGAATTTTATTTGAAATAAAAATTTTTGGTTTTTAATTTTTTTTGTCGCCAAATCTTTAAGACATCAGTACGAAAAGACCAAACAAATAATGAACTGTGTTGACTATGAACAACGTGATCAACTTGAACGACAGGTTGAAACGCTCAAGAAAAAAATTCAAATCAAAACAAGGCAAATAGAAAAAGTTAAAAAATATCAAAAAAATCAAAAAGTATTTTTCTTTTTTTATTTTAGTTCAAATTTTAAGAGTATTTTTTTTTTTAGAAAATCAATCGAAATAGAGAAAATAATTCTAGTAGTCTTGAGTTGAACAATGAGATTTTAGTTTCGGGCAAAAAGCGACTAAATTCTACTAAAAGTTTGCCGAATAAATTCAATCAGTGCGATCAAGCAAATAGTTCAATGTGTTCAAATCATTTGAAAAATTTGACTCTCTTGAAAGAAATTAAACATTTAAAACAAACAATTTTAACTTAAATTTATTTAATTTCTAATTTGTCTTAGTCGATTTATTTATTTTTTTATGATTTATTTTTAAAATAAAATTTAAACTAATTAATTTGATCGAAAATTCTACGACTAGATAAAATAAAGACTAAAAAAAGGCTAAAACTTCAGGTTCTTTCCAAAATTTCAGTTCGGCACGGGTGATGCATAAGTAAATGGACAAAAATTAAAAGCGAATATCTCAAAAAATAAAAATGATATTAAGTTCTGGTTTTTTTTCTGATGTAAAGAATTTATTTTCCAATAGAATTATGATTTTTAAATAATGAAAAAACTCCATCGTGACCGATTTTTCTGAGCTTTGCTTTGACCCCCGTCATAAGGGATTATTTATTTGAGCTATTTATTATATTTACACTTTTTTTTTAAATAAAATTTTTTACGATATATTTTCTATTAAAAAAATGTTCTATGAAATGAACGTTCACCATAAAAAAGTTTTTAAATAGATATATTAAAGTAAACTTAAAATATTAAAACATTTAAATAAAAAAAGAAAAGGCTATATTGTTTATTTTTCAGAAAATAACTTACGTCTTTCTAAAGAGAAAATACTTCTATTTATAAAGTAAAATTTGATATATTTTATCTTTTTATTTTTTTAATAAAGTATAATCTATTCAAAATATTGTATCTAAACTAAATTTTCTGCAGGCTAAATGAATTAAAGACACAATAAGTTGAAGTTTGTTTTTAAGAAGCAAAAAATCTGCAAATGCATTTCCTTTAGTTACACCAAAATTTCATTTTTTTAAGAATATTTGAAAAATTATCAAATTTTTTAACCGTTTTTTTTAGGTATTCAATTATAGTGAATTGATTATTATTATCATATCAAATTAAAAAAAATTGCCGGTATATACTAAAAATGCGAGAAGCTAAATTCTAAAATCTTTATTATTGATAAGCTTGGTGAAAAAAATTTTAATTTGAACTAAACATTTAATTTGTATATTCTTTAAATTTACATTATTGATATGTAAAAAAATTTTTGTTGAAAAAAATATTGTGATAAATTATTTTACATAAATAAATAGTTTTTTTTGTTTTATTTTAATTTAAAATTGTGTAAAATTTCAAAGATTTTGAAATTTTTTGTTGTTGCTGGAAAATTTCTAAATGCAAAAATAATTTTAATATTCATATTGAATTATTTGAAATTAACTTAACTTTAAATCAAAAACAAAAACTGCAGATTTAAACCAAGTCATGACTTTACATATGAATTAAATTATTTTTTTTTATTTTAAAAACCTTAATTTGCATGCATTCAGAGCTGTTTACCCATAGATAGATTAAAAAACTGCATGGTTAAGGTTAACAATATTTTTGCTTTGTTTGCATTTGGTTCACAATCAAATGGTAAAACTTAACCCAAGAGCTGAAATAAATTTATATTTTGTCCGTTTTCAAATGATCGAGGTTTTTGCTTTAATTCATTATTAACAAACGTTTTTTGATTTGCACTTTGTTTATTAACTAAATCCTAATTAATCAATATTAATGTTTAGATAAATTGTTAAATAGAGATAATGTCTCAAGAGCAATTGACACTTAAAGGCACTTTGGAGGGCCACAACGGTTGGGTCACTCAAATCGCCACCAACCACAATTTCCCAAACATGATCCTCTCTGCATCAAGAGGTTTTAAATCAAAATATTTACTAAAAAATTTAAAAAATAATTGAATTTAATTTTTCAGACAAAAGTTTAATCGTTTGGAAATTGAACAAAGATGAAACATCTTGTGGTGTACCATACAAAGCCCTTAAAGGTCACAGTCATTTTGTGTCAGATGCTGTCATTTCATCCGATGGCCAATTCTGCTTATCTGGTTCATGGGACGGTACTCTCAGATTGTGGGACTTAACACAAGGAAAAACAACCCGAAAATTCAACGACCACAAAAAAGATGTACTTAGCGTTGCTTTCTCTGCTGACAATCGTCAAATTGTTTCTGGCTCAAGAGACAGAACCATTAAATTGTGGAACACACTCGGTCAGTGCAAGTATACCATCACCGAAGATGCTCACACCGATTGGGTCTCATGTGTACGATTTTCACCTAATGTTGCCAATCCAATAATTGTTTCAGCTGGTTGGGACAAGACTGTCAAAGTATGGAATTTGGCCAACTGTAAACTAAAGGCCAATCATTATGGTCACAATGGCTATTTGAACACTGTTACCGTTTCACCAGACGGTTCATTGTGCGCCTCGGGCGGCAAAGACGGTCAAGCTATGCTATGGGACTTGAATGACAACAAACACTTGTACACATTAGACAGTGGCGACAACATAAACGCATTGTGCTTCTCGCCAAACAGATACTGGTTGTGTGCAGCCACCGGAAACTCGATCAAAATCTGGGTAAATTTAAGAAAAAAGAAAGGAAATTTTTTTTCGAAATTTTTCATTTTTATTATTCAAGGATTTGGAACATAAAGTAATTGTCGACGAATTGAAACCAGAAGTAACCAAATCAAAAGAAC
Source organism: Brachionus koreanus (assembly GCA_016987375.1). Classification (NCBI taxonomy): domain Eukaryota; kingdom Metazoa; phylum Rotifera; class Eurotatoria; order Ploima; family Brachionidae; genus Brachionus; species Brachionus koreanus. Next base: position 374,086 of record PJRA01000030.1, read on the forward strand.
ACTTTGTGCCACAATGTATGTCATTGGCTTGGTCTGCTGATGGTCAAACTTTATACGCTGGTTATACTGATAACATTATCAGAGTGTACCAAGTTTCACCAACAGGTTCTCGATAAGGAAAAATAAACAAATTTTTAAATAAAGTTTATGTTTAGCAACTTGAGGATTTTGATGTATCTGTTTTTTTTTTCAATTCTCTATTTATTTTCTTGCCTAGAATTCTTGTTTTTTAAAAGGAATAATTAAAGCTAAAATTTTATTTCAGCAAAAATATTTCCTAATTTGCACTGATCCATTCAAAAACTAAAAATATTCAGACCATATTAAAAATCAAAGACTTTAAATTATTTTTTTTTTATATATAATGTTGCAAATCGAGCATTCTATGTATTTTTTCATATTAGAAAATGAATCAAGTATTGAAAAAAAGTGTTATCTCATCATCTTGGAGTGCTAAATAAAGCTTTTTAAAAATTTTTCTTATTTTTTTAATTTGATCTCAATGAGAATAAATTCCTGAAAAAATAGCTTATTAAAAAATTAAATAATTTAATTCAAATATGAAATGCTTTTAATCAATCATTACATTTTAAATTTGAACTTTTTGAGTTTAATCCATTCGCAAATTTTGCCTCTAAAATTATGAAAAAGCAAAGAAAAATCTCTAAGAATAATTCAAATATTCTTAAAATTAAAAATCTATGTAAATATATCTTTTATTAAGAGAGTAAGTAAAATTAAATCAATTAATAAAATAATTTCAATTTTTTTTTAGTTTATCGTATTCCCTGGTTCGATTATACTGCACCACAAGCAAATATACGCTCTTGGATAATGCACAGAGGTACATCTCACCCATGCTAGAACATTTTTTATTATGAATGCAAAGTATTGCATAACGACGGCTTTTGGTCCGCATCAAACTCCGAAATTCTTAATAAATGCGTTACCAACACTTGATTTTGGAAAAAAAAAGAAAATAGAAACATTTTGTTTTGATTTTGGATTGGTTCAACACTATAAATTCAGAAAAAAAAAATACTAATAAATTTGATTTTTATTATTTGGAATTTTTATTTTTTAAAATTTGGCAAAAAGCCTTAGACTCAAACACTTGAATTTTTGCACCTTATTTATTAGTATTAAAGGCCCCTTATAAATAAAATTAAAACTTTTACCTCTCTTAATTAAAACCTCTCTTTCTCCTATTGCTTTCTTCCATTTATTTAAACAAACTGCATGCATCGGATATTTGTGGATTTAGATAAAATTCAAAATTTTTTATTTTAAACTTTTTTAAAAAAAATCAAGTCAAATTTTTGAATTTAAGTAGTAAAATCTTTTACTTGCAAAATTTATTATGCCTAAATTATATTCAAATGCTCTGCTTGTATCACATTCTATAACACAGAAAAAAAGGATAATCAACTTGCTTTCAAACCATTTCCAATTGATAAATTGAATAAATCAGGGGCATATTGAAGTTTATGATCATGCTCAAATATAATTTTTTTACAAATTTCTAAGAAGTTTTTTAAATGAAAAATTAAATGCAGAAAAATGTTTTCATGTTTAGCATTACATGTTAAACGATATACATCTTTTGTCCATAATTCTGCATTCAGAAATCTTTTGCAGAAACTTGCAGACATAAAAAATCAAGTTGAGCATTGAATGTTTACTTTGAAAACATTTTTCAGCAATAAATTTTTTACTCAAAAATATTTTAAAATCTTTTTTCAATGATAACTCTTGAGCATGATCATTTTAATTTGATCATAAACTTCAATTTGCCTAAATCAGGGGGAAAATAAATGCTGTGAAAAATGGTGATTTGGTTTTTAATTAATGTAAAAGTAGAACTTATATGTTATCAAAAGTTCAGAGTGAATGCTTAAAGTAAACGAAACATATTTTGGATTATATTTCTTTTAATGAAAATATTTTATTTAAAGAAAATAACATTTGTAAAAATTCTAATAAAAAAATGACAAAATTTTTTTTCCTGAAATAAGCATTAAAAAAAACTTGTAAATATTTCGTGTACAATGGCCTCTTAAGAGATATTGTTTTGTTTGTAAAAATAGCAATGAAAAGTTTAAAAATATCAAATTGAGACGCATTTCAATTGAAGCAATATACTAATTAAACTTTTATTTATTCCATCAGACTCAAGATGCTACTAATCACATTTTGATAATTCTCATCTTCTTGGTTATAATTCTCTATAATCAATTGACTTCATTTAAAAATAAAACAAAAATAAATTGAATATTTTTTGATGAAATTTTAAATAATAGCTAAAAAGTGGACAGGTAAAAATTTGAATTTTCGCATTTAATCTATAATAAACTTTATATAAAAACTCTGATTTTAAAATAGCAGACTTAACAATGCTAAACGATAAGATTGAAATCACTGAGAAATTCTATCGATAAGAACACGATTCAAAACTATAATTGTTTAAAATTGGATAAAGACTTAGTTACCAAAAGACATTTTAAGAGTCTATGTCATAGTTTAATCCATTTTGGACAATAGCAACATCATCATTATTTAATAAGAGTCTCTGATGTCGAAATTCTTTTCATCAATTAATTTAAACTCAAATCAAAAATGTTCTTTTGGTCGCATAAACTATTACAACATCATTATTTGATAGCATCCAAAATATAACAGACTTTTTAAAAGTATTGTTTACATACCCTAGCTGAACTTGATTGCCATTAGAACCTCTAAATAAGTCCCCATTAGGTATAGAAAAGAGGCTAAAAAACCATCATATATTAAAATTCTTAACATCACTAGACTATTCAAGATATTTATTGCCGAAGAGACAGTTGTTGAAAAAGCTCTTAAATTAATTAAGAATTGACAAAAATATAAAAGTTTTTTATAAGATTATTCAAAATTGTTGTTACATTTACAAATAGGTATATATTCATATCTGATACAATCGTCTGTAGCATGGCTCCTTTGCAGAAAATTTATTTTTATAAGTATAAAAAAAACATGTTTTATTTGAATAAATAAAGATTTTTCAAAGGTTTTTACTGTTTTATATGCTTACTAATCGTCAGAATTTTCATTCGGTAAGAATTGGACTAAAATTTGCATTACCAATAAATTATTTAAATTTCTAGTACAATTTCAAGGCTAATCAACAGGCTAGTGCCCTTGTCTAATAGACTGATTAACACTTCATTTATTTAAATTGTATATAAAAACATTAAATACTTCTAAAATAAAATA
>PJRA01000030.1:377909-388904 GCA_016987375.1 Brachionus koreanus
ATACTCAATATTTAAAAATTTGAATGTGTATCTATTCCAGTCAAAATTTTTCAATACAGATCTTTCATTGCCTTCTATGTCAATCGACATGTAATCGATTACTTTATTTTCTTTTTTAATCAAATAGAAAAAGTTGTCCAGAATTTTTGCCAAAGGAAAACATTTGACTTTATTAGTGCTAGTTGAGCCTTTGTCAACAGTTGTTCCAAACGGACCAGCTTCTATAAAACTACTGATACTTGTTTTGTTGCTTGAGCTTAGACAACTATTTACAGAATATGATTTTCTATTTTTTGAAAGCAAATTTTTGTAATTTTCCATTGATGGTTCAATCAGAAGACCAGTCCAGTTCAGATTCTTTTCCAAATAAAGAGTATTCGAGTGAGTTTCACCGTCATAAGCGCCAGCTTCTACAAAGAGACCGTTATAGGAAGCATTTATTGAATTGAGGTAGCTCGTGTTCAGTAGGCTGACTAAAATTTTGTCCTGTAAAATTTGTGAATAAAATTTGGAATTCGATTGCTTTAAATTGTAATTTTTGTTTTTTAGTGGTTTTTCTATTTGCATAGATTGACTTGGCTGGACTTGCAGTCGAATACGACTATTTCGTTTGAGCTTGTTAAGCAGTTTTTCTTCTTGATTAAAATTGAGCAATCTTTTTGATTTAAAATTTACAACAACATTTTTTGAGTGGCGTTTGGCGTTTGCTTGGTTATCAAGTGATGTTAGAGTCACAAAAAAATTGGCGCATATATAAGTTATTGACAAGAAATAAAAAATTAGAGTTCGATTATTGATCATTATTGATTCGATACATTGGATGTGCTTTATTTATCTATAAAATTTAGGAAAAAAATTAAACCGTTAGATCAAAACAGCATGGTTGCTCATTAGAGCCAGCTGAGAATTTGGAATCAGTGTTTTTTTTGTTGCTTTCTTATTTTTACTATTAAAACAGTTGAATCCGATATATCGGAATTTTAATGAAGACATGTAATTCCAATAGAGTTAAGTAAATATTTTTGTGAATTAGAAAGAAAAGAAGCCGAACTATTTATGTTGATTTTTCAGGATTTTGTCGATAAGCTTTGTTGAATTTGTCGTTTGAAAAAAAAAATGGGTAGCTCAAACACACAAAAATTCTAAACAGTGTTCATAATCTAAATAAATCAAGCAAAGTAACTAACAAAAACTAATCACTTCTTATTAATCTAGGATATTTTACGCTTAATTTAAATACAATATATCCATAGAAATTTTTATCTTTTTGTTCGATCTTATCAATTAGATTAATTTTGGTAAAGAATTGCCAACTGATTATTTGACCCCGTTAAATAAATGTTTACACCTAAAAGATTAAAATAACAAAATTTTCAATTATAGACATTAGAAAAATAAACTTTGAACTCGATTGTTTTATTTTTATTAGTTTTATTTTATTTTTTGCAAGTATTATTTTTTGTTTAAAAATGGTTTGTTAAAAAGACCAAATTTCATTGAGAAATAAATAATATTGCTAAAATTTAAATACTTTTTTGTGTTTTTTTTTTTAAATAATATAATTGATAACAATTGAAAATTTTCAAAATTATTTCAAAAGGTTAATAGGCTGATTTCTAAATATAATTCGAAATTGTAATAGTTTTTTTATTTCATTAATTGTCCTTCTACCAAATAACTAAAAAAAAAATTCTAGATTTTATTTTTTTTATTTTCAGATGTGATAGCAGTGAATGAATTAGCAAAAATCAAAGAACATGCCACAAAAATACCTTTGAATTTATAGGAAAGGGATGGTATGAGCTATGAAATGCGATTGTTGAAGATGTGGCAATCAAAACTAGAGTGAAAAAGTAATGAGAGGAGATTTGATTGAAATGTTTAACTAATAAAAGTGGATTGGAAATGCTAAGCTAACTAGAGCCCTTTTATAAGAAGAGAAAGGAATAATATTAAGAAGCAATTTTATGAGAATGCACAGGGGAAGCTATTCTACCAAATTGAGAAACGATTTTTTCAAGTGCAGTCACTGTCCAAAATGTTTTCCATTTTAAACAGAGTGGTGGATAGAATTAGCTTCCTGTTAGTGTTGTAAAACAGAAATCCAAAGTAATTTTCAAGGTGGCGTTGGATATGACTGCTTAATTGGCTCAGACATTCTTCTTTGAATGTCGCAGCAAGAACTATTTACTCACTAACTAACTTAATTGTTATTTAAAATTTAAATTTTACGGCAACAAAATTAAAATTCTACTTTTTAAGGATCATTTAACAAACATTTATAAGTGTAAAATTTTAGTCTTCGACACTTCGAAAGACATAAGTTTTTTTTTCTCTTTCTAAGTAAATTAAAGACTTTATTAGCTTAATTTTTTTTAAATCAAAAACTGCTTGTATTTTTTAAGCTATCATAGATTATAAAATATTTTGATGTTTTCACCATTTTTGAAACCAATCTTTAAAAATAAATAAACTGGGCTGCTCAGTCTGCTGATCACCTTGAAATTCTAGAAAATAAATTTAAAAAATTTTAATCTTAAAAGAATTTAATCTTATTTAAAGAAAAAAATTTACTAAAAATAAATAAAAACAAACTAGATTGATAAGACTAGAATAAATATTAAAATTTTTGTTTTTTATTTTTCAAAGGAATTTGTGAACTACAAAATTTGTTTTCAAAAAATAAAAAATTAATTTTTGTTAACTGTTTGCCAAGTTGGCTACACCGAAAACACAAAATAATATTCAACATTTTTTTGTAATTAATTCATGATTCTCATGTGTTAAGCACCTGTTAACTTAATTAATGATGTGACTTGAAGCTAAAAACTACTTGAATCGAGACAAATTGGACAAGAAAATTTTATGAAAATTCTTGGCTAGTGAAGAAAATTGCTAATTGAGTTAAATTTTTCAACAATAACTCGAGGATAAATATTTGTCTTGAGAAAGCTCTCAACTCAGTGTGGCTAAGATCAAAAAAACAAATGCTATTAATTGGCTTTGACTTTTGAAATAGACCAAAACTTAAATATTTCATGAATATGACAAATCATCTTATTGATAGAATGTGTTTAAATTTGCATTTAAATATTAGAAAATCTCCTACAGACCCAAAATTTTATATTAATCAATTTTAAAATTTATTGATTGATTGATTTATAACTATTTAAACAAAAACATAGGCAAAATAAAATTTTATTGCTATTTGTTATAATGACGGATATTTGATTTCATTATTTTGATAAAATTAAATTTAATTTCCTCAAGTCCGAGGGTATCAATTCAATTCCGTCATATAAAACACACACTCACACACACATAAAATACTTAAATATATTAATCATTGAGTGACTACTTTTACAAAATGCAAACAATAGTTTGACGGCTTTTAAAACCGTCAAATGACAATTAGACATAAATATTTATAAATTTTCCGTCTATTGAATTCTACTTGAGTATATTAATTTGAAACTCTAAAAAAAAAAGTGTTTTACCTATCAGAAGCTAGAGAGTTTTTTTTAAGAGAATAAAAATCAATAAAATAGAGATAAGTCTGTCGAGATATGATATGAATAGTTTTATTCCGACTTTATACAAATATTACCGACAGATGATATCTAAAAGATAATCTAAAATACTAATTGTTGATGCGCTCTCTCTAAGTCTAATCATTCAAATGATAATGTATTTTTACACGTTATCGTGTTCACTGTCCGAAAAAAAGCAAACTATAAATTAATTTTTTATCTATTTTAAAAATAAAAAAAAAAGTTAAAATAAGACTAGCCGATATTTTATTGCTAGTCGATTTATTGGGATTTAATTATGATTAAAGGGCTCTAAATTTGTTTTTCAGCGCTTTTTTATTCAAAAATAGATTAAGGAAGATTGTTCTCAGAGCCAAGTTTTACGATTATTATTGCTAATAAAATTTTATTGTCCTAGCTATAATAAAAAAAAAGAATTATTTAAATTCAATTGTGACAAAATATAGCTATATTAATTGAATTTCGATCTATTGTTCTCACAAGAACGAAAGGCTAAAATTTAACAGCATTTGGACCTCCATTATTAATTAAAAATGAATTAGAAATAACCAGAAAATAGTAGTTTATTGTTTGGCCAAAGGCTTTTTTTTATTTAAATCTGCTATCGAAATATTGATACAAACCATTTTCTAAAACTTGTAGCCAAAATGAAAAGCTTCATACTAATGTGTTTAATTGAATATAATGATAGTTTATATTCATTTGTTTGCTTTTCAATTGTTTATTTAAACAGTTTGTGGTGGTCTTGACTAAAAACCTCCTTTCGATAGAATATCTTTGTTTTTAATTTCTGCAAATGTGTGATTAGAATAAGAAATTAAATACTTTTATTTGAATAAATTCTGATAGAGCAAAAATTGTTCCTTCTAAAAAAAATAATACAAGTCTATAATTCGTAAGACAAGTAATCAAGTAATTTCAAATAATAAGATTAAATAAAGCAAAGTAAACAAGATAGTTTTATGTGAAACTTGAAAGCTTTTGCTTCAAAATGAGCTCAAAAATATCTAAAAAGTGTCAAATTATCAACACTGGACCCTTGAGTGTTTAAATTTTTTTGTTACTAAAATTTTTTATATCTCAATTGTAAAAAAAAAATTATAAAAATTAAATTTTTGCTTCTTAATATTTGCCACTTTGATAGAATTCATTTTTTGATTTACCCAGCTTGTATTTTCTTAAAAATAATTAAAGAAGCTTTCGTTAATCGATCGCCGCTTCAACCCATGCTATTATTTCTTGTGTATCTTTAGAAAATTCTCAAATCTGAAAACTAGATTTATTTTATTTTTCTTTTTTTTTGAGTTATTTGTCAAAACTATCAGTTCTAATCTTCAAACATAAATCTAAGTTGATTACTAATCCTAGATTAATTCAAGTTTAATGGATATTACTTCAAAATGAATCAAGTAAATTTTTTAAGAGCCGAACTTGGAAATTTTCCTATGTGAATCTCCAAAAATCATGAACAAAAATAAATATATTAAAATACAAAACACAAATAATTTAGTAATGCTTCCTCGTTTTTCTTAGATTGATTTTTTCATTGCATCCTATCGGCAACAGTATACATTTTTCCTTCTTTTTTTTCTCTAACTTGAAGCTGACCTAACGGAATTTCATGAACTATACACACAAGACTAAATTGTTTCAGACATGTCAAATAAAAAATCATTCCATTTTTGATTTAATTTAAATAAAAGATTAAAAAGTCAAAATTCTTTTCAAGAATAAACAAATAAATTGTATTAAATCACTCATTATTCATTATTGATGCACTTAACTTAGGAAAATAGGGTCAAAAATTGAATCTTATTTAAAAAAAATTCCTAATCAAACCAATTGATAAATAAACGTTTATCTATTTTATTTGTATTTTCAACAAGTATGTAAAATATATTTCTTATCTTATCCAGCAAAAAACAAACAAAATTTTACAAAATTAATAGAGCTAATTTTGGATTTTTTAATTAACTTTAGCAAATCTTATATGGCTAGAAACAAAGAAAATATTCTCATTATTTTTTTTCTGATATTAAGTGATTTTGTTTGCAAGAAAAAATTAATTAAATTCGATCAATAGTTAATTTATTTTAATTATTTTCAGATCAGCATGAAACAAATAGTTACATAAGTAAAAAACAAAAAATCCGGAATCATTAATAGCTAATTCATGCGGCATTTGTAAATTATTTTTTTTCAATTCGCTAACCAAATTATGAAATAGGCAATTTGAGCTTTGGCGCTCAGTTTCGGCCCTATTTATTTTGATTGTGTTTGTCTAAAACTAAAAACCAAAGGATACAATTAACTAGTACAAGTTTCTAATTGCAATTCTTTTTTTCTAAATTTGAAAAGAAATGCTCAATTTACATATGAATTCGAACTAAATTAAAATCAATCAATTCGAGTTGAATGAACTTGAAACAAGTACTAGTAAACTCTACTAACAAACTAATAGTTTACAAAAAAATAAAATAAAAAAAAGAGCCGTTATTGTTTACTCAAGTTTTATATTACAATGAAAATAATCACTTGAATAAGCAAAATTGGACCAAGTAGAAATTTGGCAAATTAAAAGAAGACCCGCTTTTCGACAAATTGAGAATTGAAAACTTTCAAGTTGAATGAAGAATCCCTTTTGTGCAAATTGTGAGTTAAATAGAACGTGAACGCTGTTGCTTTTCTACATTTGTTCAAACATACCAAATGGTCGTACAAGTTGCTTTGTTTGACAAGCTCTGTTTTATATTTTATATTTATATTTACATGCTTGGCTTAAAATTGATAAAATAAAAATTGTATTGCTTGGGATTATTTTTCTATCAATTTTGTTCTAAATATTAAACTTTATCAATTTAATTATTTGTTAATTAGTTCGAATTAATCCCTTTTTGTTCAAATTCGTGTATTTATTCGATTTTTCACTTGATCTTAATCACAAAAGCAAATTTTGTTTATAGCTATGATCATACAAGCCATTAATCATAAAAATAATCATTTATTTTAATCATCAGTCGAATTGTAATTATCGACTATATCACAAAAAACTAATAAATTTTATTATTAATTAGTTTATTATTTGAACAAAATAAATTTGTTTTAAAAGCTAAAATTTTCACGAAAAAATATATTGCTTAAAAATTTTACTTAAAAATTTCTTTATCTAATTCAGAAGAAAAAACTAGAAAGTTAAAAATTCTTATGAAAAAATATTCTTTTGCCCTTTGCAAAATAAGTGTTCAAAAATCATCATTTTAGTAAAAAATTTTATTACCAGGGACGCACTTATTTGGAAAAGAATACCGTAATTACATGATTTTCTTTTCAACTTAAAAATTAAAATAAATTTTTGAGTAATTGATTTTTTAAAATAATGATTTCTAAATTAATACTTAAGATTTCAATTCAACAATTACTTAAAAAATTTAAGAATAAAGTTAAATAAAGTTTTTGATCTATTTTTTAAAAAAGATTTAAGTAAGCGATAGTTTAATTAAAGTTTGATTACGATTAAAATAGCTAGTTAAGTAAAAATTAAAAAATTTATAATGCAACAAAACAACAAAATTAATTAAATTTATTATAAACGTTTAGAAATAGCTAAATTTGTTTTGAAAGCAATAAGAGCAACATTTAAGAAAATTAGACCAAATTTAGAGGAAATTTTCCAGTTCACCAAATTTTTTGAAACGTGTTTTCTTAAATTTTTTATTTGTTTTATTAAACTTTTTTTGAGGCTATAAATTGTTCGATAAAAATAGTCTTTTTTTTTGTAACCTCAAGACAAAATTGGGTTCTAATTAACTTAAATTGAATGCATATTTGATATCTACATTAAAAATTTCTAAAACAAAATTATTTTTTGAATAATAAAAACCAGTCTGTCTTTTCTTCTTTATTATCAAAAACCGACAATTTACAACTAAAATATCTGTTTTTGTTAAAAGTTAGATTTTAAAATCTTGAGTTGTGTTGAAAATGACAGTTCAAATAATCACTAAAATAGTTTAAGTGATGGGAGCATTTTTATAATTAACTATATTGTGAATTAATTTTAAAAATATTGACAGATTCAAGTACTATGCCGTGTTTTTTCAAGACATGAATTGTATATGATTAGAATTAATGAGCGCTCACTTGTTAGAAAAATTGCGTTTCATTCCCTGATGGAATTAAAGTCCAATTTTATTTAAAAAATAAAAAAAATGAAAAGCATTAATAAAATGAAAAAAGCTGAGAAAATTGAGTTATTTTTTTATTCTTATTTGCTTAATTATTTCAAGTCCCAAGGGAGAAGCGTTTTTGTGAAAATCGAATACACAAAAGAAAATGAAATGTAAATAAGAAAAGTGCTTTGTCCAACTTACCAAGCATAGTTATGTGTTTAATCTTAACGTAAATCGTTAAAATAACAAGTTTTCTAGTTCACTTTGATATTACTGATTTGGAGGATTAATGAGAAAGAGACTGCATGTTTTCTTTTTACTTTGTTAGTTGACTTAAATAATCTCAATAAGATGGCAAATATTTTTTGTTGTATTTTCACCTGACAAATTTCTAGGTCTTGATTTATTTTCTGAAATAAAAACAAATTGTTGTTTGTGATTATAATGGACAAATATTTGCTGCTGAATTGAGATCCGATGACATTTAATGTGCATTGTTGATCAAACAAATATTAAAATACGCTCCAGTAAGTAATTAAAAATTGGACGTTTTTCTTATAAGAAGCAAAATTTAAAAAACGTGAGAATTTAATTTGCTTTAGTATAAAAGAAAGCAAATGAATAAAGCTTAATAGAGCATGATTTTGGCTTGTTTCTGAGACCGCTAGTTTAATAAAATTTTAATTCAGCAGAAAAAAATGATGATATATAAAAAAAGGTCGAACTAAATTTTTGATTAAAAAACAAAAACTATGCATTTTAATTTATTTTAATAGAATCATTTTTGTACCAAATTTCACAAATTTTTGAAAAAATAATTCTAATAAGTATTTATATCCAAAGCGACTTGAATTTGGACTCACAGCAAAAGCCTTACAGCAAAAATCCAAAGAGAGAAAGAATAAACGCAAAACAACTTAAACACCAAATAATAAAAATAAGCTACATTTAACGGGTGTTCAAAAAAGAATGTTCAAAAGTTTATTTAAGTAAAAAAATATGTTCCCATTGACTGAATTTAATCAAATTTTGTACAGTTATTTAACATCATCTAAAAATTAAAAAAATATAAAAATCAAGTTTTTACAATTTTTATCAACAGAAATTGGCCATTCGGAACACCTTTACCTAAAAATGACGAGTGTCCTTTGATGTTTTTATAGTTAATGTCCATGTTTAATAGTTTATTTTTTAGAGCAAAAAAAACTGATCAATATGAGCCCCTGATCACTTCTTAATGACATTTTGATCAAAGGTTATCAAACACTCAAATTTGTTTTTTTTTTAAATTTCTTCAAAAATATTTGGTAGCCATGTACTTTTTGTCATATCTTACGAAACGACAGTTCAAATATTTTAAAATTTTAACCTAGCATTTAGCTAAGAATAGGCTTTAGATAAAACATAAATTTAATATATTTTTTGAAAAGCATTATCAACACTTTCAAAAAAACTTAATAAAGAATACTGTTTACTTTTAAAAAGACAAAATACCCAATAATGAACATTATTAAAACATAATAATTAAATCGTCTTAAAAAACTCTTTAAGAAAATATAAAGCCCTTTATCATTTTCAATTTTAATTTTTATGCATGTGATGCATAGAATATTACTTGTTTTTTTTTAAGGAGATCTAAATATGGATCATATTAATGGTAATACAAAGTTTTCAGATTTTCTTGACTAAAAACTTAAAAGTCTTACAAAAATATAATCCCTCCAGGTTCTGAGTGTTAATTTAAAAAAACTGAAGTTTAAAAATTTATTCGATGAAAAATGACTAATTAATAGATTAAATAATTAATTAAAATTAAATTTTTTTGAATCGAACTAGATCAACACCTTAAATTTTATACAATATTTGAATAAATATTTGATATATTTGATAAATAAATTTTTTACTTTATTTTGAGACATTTTGCTTATCAGATAAGCATTAATAAGTTTCGGATCCCTTTTTGCTTTTTTATACAGTCTATACTGTAGATCTTGTAAAAATGTAAAGTTACCTAAGGAAACGTTTACCGTATGCGTAAGCGTAAGTTTGTTAGCGTTCATTTTAATATAAGTCTACCGAAAGCTTTGTCTCCCAAATTTTTTTAAAAAAATCTCAATATATAATTTTTAAATTATTTTTATTTTCAAATTTATTATTAATACTGAATTATTAATACAATACTGATTATCTTCAATTTTTTTAAGAATAAAATTTTTGAAAATAAATTAAAATTAAGAACTTTTTTAATTTCCACTTTTATATGAATTTAAAAAAGAAATATTATGAGTAAATTAAAATTTTAAGGGAAATCTATACACTTACGCTTTCATCCTATACCAAGATCTATGCTTAAGTTTTATTACTCTATTCACGTCGTAATTCATCCATTTTTCACTCTTTCGCAAATTCTCTCTCCTCCGGTACATGTTTCTCATATTGTCGCAGATACTAATTCAGAAAGCTTGCATAACATTCATTAATACTCCGTCCAAAAAGTTCTTTTTTCCAGTCCACTGACCCAATATCAGTGTCGATATGGTCAAAATCAGCTTTTCTAACGTTTTTTCTCTTTTTTTTTCGAAAAAATTTTGGTCACATTTTTCATTGAAAATTTCCATTCCAGCAACATATTAGCCTTTTCGGCTTCGCCTAGTGGTGGCAATTCACTCACTTCCAGAACTCTTTCAGGCTCACTTGTTAACAGTAAATCCAATAAACTTGAATATCCGTTTTTTGCATGTAAAAAAGTTGGAAAATCAACACACTGAATCATAAACGCTTCATTTAAGTCTTCCAAAAACTGCATCTCATTCGCTCCACTACCACTGCCGCCATCATATGTCCGGCAGATTTCTGGAAAATTGAAATCTCCACAGACTACCACCGTATCATATATTTTATTTTCTATCATTTTCCTTGCCTCCTTTGTGGCCTATCCGACTTATCCAGCCGAACAACAAGCTCCGTAAGTTTGTTGTTGAGTGAAGTGGCATTTGTATAAATACAAGTGAGATAAGATTCACCAAAGCTTATCCTTTTTTATAGCTTATCCTTTTTTAAGAGTTTCATTGTCCTGACTAAAAAAAGATCGACAATTACCCCTAACTATTATATTATCATTAATTACATAATCATTTTTAAATATTAAATTTTAATCAGTCTTTCTTTTATTTTTTTTACAACGAAATTGCAACTTATCCGCTGTGTAAGAATTAAAAATATTCAAATTACTTAAAAAATTTTTGGCGTTTGATATTCTATTTTGATGGTGTGAT
>PJRA01000030.1:389327-413657 GCA_016987375.1 Brachionus koreanus
AAGGTCTGGTAGAAGATAAAAATGATTAAAAATTTTATAAAAATAAAATGTCAGATAAAAAAATATTTTCTACTACTTGTTCAAGGCTTACGTTATTTTAACTAATTGTGTAATTTAATTATTATTATTATTATTACTTGTTTAAAGTTTAAGCGACATTGGCAATTAGATTGTCTATGAAAAATAAAAAGGGGTTTTTGTTTATAAAAAAATTGCAATTACAATAATAAAGTAATTTTTAGCTTCAAATTATTTATTTACTTAAAGAAAAAACGTTATGTAGAAATATTAAGACACAAAAGTTTCTTTACAAGAATAAATCAATTTTTTTTTTAATTTCGCTTCTCAAATCGAGATAGGAGACTAGAAAATTAACAGTTTACTTTCAAAGAAGAATTCACATGTTTCATTGAAAAATTTTAAATAATTTTTGACACCATCTATTTTTTTATCTGACAATTAATTAAATCTGACGATAGGCATCTGACAATCTAATATCTAATAGTCATGTTATTGTTTTTTCTTTGACGGAATCTCATCAATTAAAATTTTCATTTTATTCATATCAAATAATTTTTAATTTAAAATTTTCTAAAATAATAGTTTTTTTAGAATTTAGTTTGGTTAAAATTTGTGAAATTCTTAAATAACCATTATAAAATGGTTAGGTAAATGGCAGGATGAGAATCCGTGAGATAAAACGTAAAAAGGCAATACATGATACATTTTACAATTAAAAATAAGCAGGAATGATCATATTTTTCTCAATCTTTGGTCTAAGTAACAATAAAATTAATTACAATAATTAAATTTTATTTTAATTTCTAGAAAATAATTTAAATTTTTTTCCAAACAGTATTTTGTTTGAAAAGACGATCATTATTAAATATTTTAATCTTCTACATCTCGATCTCATTTTGACAAAGTTTTTCGTGACCCTTGCATAAAATTTTTTTAAACAAGTATTTTTGTTAATAAATATTTTTTATAAAATGAGTTATTTTTAAGCTGGAAAAATATTGAGGAAAAGTTGTAATTAAATAATTGGAAGTAAAAGTGAGAAGAATAAATTGAATGATTACCAATGTTGGATAAAATTTAACTCTAATTTTTTATTCAAATCTATAATATATTTTTTCTAATCCTTAGCTGATTTTTAATTAAAAATTGCATCAAATTACAACTATTGAATTAATTTTTTTCGAATATAATACACACTGAAATATTGAGTATTAAAACAAAATTAGAAAAATGAAAGCATTTATTTTTGTTTTAATTTTAAATTTTAACTGTCAGAGAATTTTTAGTCTTAAGAAAGATTGCAATTTTTTTGAACTTAACGATCAAAAAAATGCTCCCTTTGGTCACATCTATTTGACCGGTTTCAAAAATTTTTCACAACTAGATTTCAATTGTGTTCAAACTTTTCCTCGAAAAATATTTTTTCAGCCATTACATTTTTGCACATTGGATAGCAGCCTGAGAATCAATGCTTCGAAAGAAATCAAAAAATTCTATTTAAATCTGAATTTTTTTCATTTATCATCTATTGATTTAAATCAAAAATTATATCAAGATTTATACAAATATAATAAAGTTTTTTTGAAATTTTTTCATTCTAAATTGAAAATTTATTCAAGTCATACTTCTGAATGCAGTCCAAAGTCTATTCTTTACAACGAAATAAAAACTTCATTCATAATTCAATTTTCCTTTTCAGTTATTTACAGCTTAAATACGTGTCCACTTCTTTTTTCGGGTATTAAAATATCTAACCTTGAATTCCATGGTTTATCTGAGACATTTATTAAGAAAAATATTTTAGGATTTAAATCGATTTCTAATAACAGCTTAAAATTTAATATTGAAATAGTAAGCTTTTATGTCTACAAAACTAAGATTGATAAAAAAATATTTCAATCTAATTTATTTTATCAAATTGAAAATATTCTATTTTCCGGCATGATTGACTCGATAAGCGTCAATGCATTTGATTCAACAAACGTGAAAGTAATTTATTTTTATCTACAAGAATTGCTTATTTTTTTCAAAATTTCCCCCCAATGGTTGTCAAGTCACAGACAAAATATGGTCGAAATAGTTATAAATTCCGAGGAGCAATTAAATTTTACCCAAGCCGACATGTGTTATTTTGACCAATTACCCAAAAATACAATTTATCTTTTAAGCATAAATCAGATTTATGCTTATAAAAAATGTGAATGTACAATGCTGGTTTTATTTAAAAACTATTTTTATTTGTATAATAAATCTTTTGATTTTAATATTTCACATTATGGCTTTGGAACATTTAAAAATTTAAAAGATATTGGTTGTTTCAATCAAACTTTTATTGATTCATGTTATTTGAACGATAAATTGAAATTGTGTAACATAAAAGAGCTAAATTTTAATCCAACATGGCAAGATGCTATTGAGCAATCCAAATATATTGATTTAATATCTATTATTTTGAGCACAACAATTTCAGTCCTTGGACTAATTTTTAATACAATTAATTTAGTTGTTTTAAAATCAATTATTTTTGATAAAAATTCCAAAAAAATATTTTTTCTCGGCATCTATAGATTAATGTTAATAAATTCATTGATTAATTTTTTTTATCTTTTGATAAATTTATTACATTTAGTAAATAGATGTGTTATTTTAAATGGAATATTTTGCTCAAAAATTCATAGAACAAAAGCGGCTCAATACTTTGAAATTTATATTGTGGAATATTTAGGAAATGTTCTCAAACTTTGGTCATCAATTAGCTTTATGGGAGTGTCTTTGACAAAATTGAATCTTTTAAAAAATAAAGCAAATAAAAAAAGGCTAAAGGTTAAATTTGCTGCCGTATTTTTGCTTGTATTAAGTTTTATTATCAATTTGGATAAGATTTTTATTTTAAAAATAAATAACTCTTTGGATTCAATGGAATGGAATGAAGAACAAGAATTTCCTGATCGAAACACATTTTTATTCAAGTTTATTCAAGATCGAGCATTATCAAGAGAAATTTATTATGAAAATTCCATAAGTCTTGTATTTTACGGGTTGTTTGTCTTAAATTTTGTCATGAATGATGTTCTTTTTTTTATTCTATTATGTTTGTTTGATCTATTTCTTTGGAAAGCATTTATTTACAAAATGAACAGGAAGAAAAATATTGCTTTAAATTTACAATTTTCTAAAACCAAGATAGCAAGAATTGAACTAAAACAAATGAGAATAACCAGTATTATTCTTGGAAATACAATTTTTCTTTTTATTCTACGCGCTTTACATTTGTACATAAACGCTTCTATATTTTTCATTAAAATACAATCTAATCACCTTAATAAAAATATTTGCTTCAAATACACCAAGATATGTACCAATTACCTAGAGGCTGGTGAAATTTTCAATATATTTTCTAATTCATTTAACTTTTTTATTTTTTACTTCATGAACAGAAATTTCAGAATTATGTTCTCGATTTGTATTAAAAATTTTTTTTGCATTAAAAGTTACGCAATATCAAGTTTTGAAAAAGAAAACTGATAAATCAATGGGCAAATTTTACCTGATTTTATGCGTACAACTTTTAATGCTAATCTTTTTAAATTTAAACTTTGCATTTCAGAGTAAATTAAATAAAACATTTAAAAAATTTTTTTTATTAGCAAGACTAGAAGTCACATATAAGAATTCAAAAAATTATGTCTGTAATATCTTGATGTGAAAAATAATAATAATACTTAAGACTCTTAAATGAGTCATTTTTAAGGCGCTGTGAATTTTGGAACAAAAAAAAAACTAAGTTTAAAATTAAAATATTTTTTCTAAGGGTTAAAAAATGGTTTCGAAAAATGTATCTGCTGATACAAGGTTTGTATCATTTAAATTTAGTCTATTTAAAAACTGTTCAATTATGCAAAACTTTATATGCATTAGAAAATTATTAAATCTAAATTTCATATTTTTTGCACATACTAAATCTAGGTGAAACCGTTGTATCAGTTGATGCATTTTTTTTGAAAATTTTTTTAAAAAAATTTAATTTAATAAAAAATAAACATCTTCTAAATAAAAAATCATTCTAAAATTAATCAACTAATCTAGTATTTAGCAATTTAGCAATTATTTGTACAGCTTGCCCATGTTGGCTGATTATTTGCATCATAAATAACCATATTTCCGTCATCTTGAATAATTAACTTATAATCTCCTTCTAAACCCTTATAAGCTGTATTAGAATTCCAAACTGAATTACCCTCTTTATCAGACAATATCAATTCACCATAGTCGGTTAATTTTAATCTGAATGGTTTTGGATTTTCTATCATCCATGTATTAGTTGCCCACAAAGGCTCTTTACGAGCTAGTGATTTATAAAGGACGAAATTTCCGTCTGATTGAAGAACAGCATAAAATTGTTTGGAAGCTGAAATAATCGATTCATCTTGCTCCAAGACTTCATCCATCATCAATGTGTCCTTTTCGTTCCCTGTGTTTTTAGATGATCCCAAACAATCATTTACTGCATCCATAATCGAATTAAACAAATCACCAGACCAATTATCAAATATTTCTGGGTCTTTGTAACAATTGAATCTCACTTTTGGACCAATAATGAATCCTACACCACCAAGTTCAGCTATTGGTATTCTCTCAAACATTAGAACAATAATGTTCTTTTTTAAATTTTTTGCATAATCAATTTCGTCCTTACAATTCTCAGATTCAGAATATTTTTTTGTTATACAGCATAAAAATATTGTTGAATTGGATATAGCATTGGACAGTTCTTCAACAAGCCGATTAGGTCCGATTTCATAATCATCCATCCAAACTTTGAGATTTTGATTTTGGGTTAGTTCCCTGTACAACTTGTTGACTTTTTCTTTAACATCCCAATTATATGAGATAAAAATATCGTAAGAATTCATTTTAATTTTAAATCTTTATTGTAGGAAAGTAAAAATACAGACTCTTTTTATTTATTTATTTATTTAAGAAGCAGGTAAACAATCACAAAGTAAAAATATCGATATTTTTTTACCATAGAAACCATTTCTCCTGATTATTGAGTTGAAAAATCTACTCTCAAAAATATACCCATAAACCTTTAATTTAAATTTGGCTTATTTTTTTTTCAAGGCTGAAATCACTAAAAATAAAGAAATCAAATTTTATAAATTTTTTTCTAAAACATATTACTTAACTAATTTTTTTTATTTTCGTTCCCTAGTAGCGCAATTTAACTTATATTTTATTTTTTCTGTATTCCCTCGTTAAAAATTACATGCGTAAAAGTTGAAATAGAGTGCATGGAGGATTTCCACATACTTTTATTTAGAGAAATTCCCTTGTACAATAGAATTGTTCATCCACTTTATGAATATTTTCAACTAAGTTCAGCATCTAAACAAAAATTATAAGAGCTGCATTTTTTCTTAAAACATAACTCCAATTATAAAATTTTAAATAAAGTTTCTCAAAGAAAAAATGAACTTTTCAAGTTTATCAAAAAATCTTTGTGATTGTAAATTGAGTTAACGAAAAAATAAATCCATTGATAGATTTGAATGCCATTTGTCAATCAGTAAAGGTATGGTGTATGGGTAAAACATACAAAATTTAAGGTGACGCTACTTGCAAAGAGGACTAAACTATTCAACTAATAGCAACAAATAGAGTGATAATGTATCACTAGAAGTGAATAACTGTGAAAGGAAATTTAAGCTTGATGATATCAAATAAAAACTGATTGTGAAAATGAATTGAAAATATTTTCAAAAATAATGATCTATAATTTAATAAAAAAAAGAATAAGTTTTTATGAAATAAAAATTTAAATAATAATTTTATCTTTCGTGTAATATAGCGTCAGTGGTGTAGCGGTTATCATTGTTGCCTTCCAAGCAGCAGATCCGGGTTCGACTCCCGGCTGACGCAATTTTTTTAGTTAAAATGAAATACAATATCTACAAAATGAAAAAATTTAATTTAGATGAGTTAAAAAATTTTATAAAATTAAACTTTTTGAGATTTATCAAGACACTGTAAGAATGATATTAAATCTTGTTATAACGAAAAAGTAGAAAAGAAGCATTCAAACAGTTTTTTTTTATTAAATGCAATAAAAATCAATTTTTATTCAACAAAGTTTATTTTCAAGTTTATTTTTCATTGTAAATTTTTGAACAAAAATCTAAAATTAAAATAAATTTTCTTTCTAATGATCTAAAAATAGTTCTGCAAAATGTATCTGTTGATACAAGGTTTGTTTCACCCATAAATTTAGATGATAGAAACCTTGTATCAACAGATACATTTTGCAGAACGATTTTATCTTTATTGACTCTTTTTAAAAAAAAAGAAAAAAAATCCTCACATATTTTGAGCTAAAATAAATCTAAAATAAGTTTTTTTTTTTTAAAAATTATTTTAAAAAAACTAAATAATTAATCAAGCTTTTTTTCAATTAAATCTTGGAACTCTCTTTGCGAAAATGAATCATAAGAATCCAATTCAATGATAAATGTTGAGTTTCTTGTTTTTTTTTTTTTTTAAATATTTTGAATTAAAAAAATACAGAAATTAAAAAATAAGCTTATACTCTGATTTAAGACTTTTTTCTTTTAAAAGTTTTTTAGTTCAAGTTTTATTACTGGATGTTAGTTGTCAGCTTTTAATTATTTTTTAATTAATGATTAAAAAAAGTTTTATTTTTTAAATATGACGCTTTTAATTAAATTTGTTTACATGTCTTTTTTTGAAGCAATTTTTTTGTTTATATTTTTTTTTCAATTAATATAATGACCCTTGAGAAAATATCTAATGACATGTGATCATTCATAATTATGAAGTATATGCTATTGAAAAATTATTTAAATTATTTTTTAATTTTATTTATTAAGCTTTTTTTTCTAGTAAATCTTGGAACTCTCTTTGCGAAATTTTATCATACGAATCAAATTCAATGTTGAATGTTGAGTTTCCGCTAGTCAATTTTCTAATATCTGTTGAATACGCTCTCAACTTAGCTAAAGGAACCTTAGCATTTATGTTAACAATTTTGTTTGTTTGATTTATTTGTAAATTCATTGCATTTCTTCTAGTCAAATCACTATAGACTTTTGACGAGTATTCTGGCGAAGTTGTAACATCGATATTCATTATTGGTTGTATTACAACACATTCAGCATTTTCCAGAGCTTTAATAGTGCATTGATAAGCGGCACTTGAAATATAAGGCATAGGGATACCTTGACTTGTCTCAAATTTTATTACTTTAACATCTGTATTTATAAAAGGATATCGTAAAATCACACCTTTATTTAGAGCCGAATTTATTCCATGGTTTAATGAATTTATTTTTTCAAGTGGTATTTCGCTTTTGTTTTCATTTTGTAGCAATAAATTTGCAAATTTAAATTTAAAATCATTTCTGGGAAACAAATTAAGCTCAATTTTAACATAATGTTTTCTTTCGCCAAGAATTTTCTCATAATTTATCTCTTGATTAACACTTTTTGTAGGTGTTTCCTTGTAGGCAATATTTAATGGTCCAAAAAACGCTTTCAATTTGTATTCTCTTAAAATTCGATCTTTTACAACATCTAAATGAAGTTCGCCTTGACCTTGAATGACAGTTTGGCCCATATTTTCCTCTTCATTTATCAAAACTCTTAAACTCGGGTCCTCTCTTTGCAAGCATTCAAGAGCATAGTTTATTCTCTTCTCATCTGATTCAAATTCTGGCTCAACAGTACAAAAATAAACTGGATTTGCTAATTCCAGACTCATTTGCATTTCTTGCTTATTCTCAAGTTGCATGCGATGACAAGCTTTGTCATAAAGTTGCTTGTTATGAACCAAAATGTCACCAGTTGTTGTGTTTGTAAGCCCATGAACTATGGCAATGTTTCCAGCACCTATTTTTTGAACCTCTTCTAATTCATTCGAGTAAGGAATGTAAATTTTATCACATATCTCTTTGGCACCTTTAGCTGGATTGTAGACTTTAGACTTGGCGTGTAATTCTCCATTATAGACACGGACAAATGTTAATATATCATCTTGAGCTTCATCAGGCTTAAATTTGTTCAGAGTGTTGGTTGCGTTTGTTTGCAATTGAATTTTAGAATTTGATCGGTTGATTCTTTTACGTGATTTTTGATGATCGTGTATTATCTTAAAACAAACCATCAATAAACTTTCATCATAGAATGGTTGATAGTTGTTTTTTTCCAAATCATAAGGACTTGGTAGATATTTAATTATGGCGTCCATAACGGGCTGAATGCCTATATTCCTAAAAGAACTTCCACATAAAACCGGTGTTGCTAACGAACTAAGACAAGATTTTCTTATGTAACTTTCTAACAGAATATTATCATTCATTTTGTCAAATTCCATGTTAAACTTTTCCAGTAAAATTTCCGCAAAATCTTCATTAATTCTGGCAATTTTTTCAATTAATTCAATGCGTTTCTTAAATGCTGCTTGAAAATCTGCATCATTTGAGTTAAAATCAATGCTTTGAAATATTTTTCCATCTGACATTTGGTGCCAAACTAATTTTTTCATGTTAACTAAATCAATCACACCATTGAAAGATTTTTCTCTACCAACAGGATACTGAAGTTGCAATGGCACCGTATTTAATTTTTTTTCAATCGAGTCAAGACACATGTCTAAGTCCGAGCCAATTTTATCCATTTTGTTTATGTAGGCGATTCGAGGAAGCTTGTATTTGTTCGATTGTCGCCATACTGTCAAAGTTTGAGCTTCTACTCCAGCAGATCCGTCTATAATGGCAACGGCTCCATCTAACACTCTCAAAGATCGTTCTACTTCAAATGTAAAATCTACATGACCTTAAATTTTTCAAAACTAACCTTTAATATTAATTGTATTTTTTAGATCAAAGATACCAGGTGTGTCTATTAAATTAAAATAGTGATCTTTCCACGGAAACGTAATCGCGGCAGATGTTATTGTTATGCCGCGTTCTCGCTCTTGGTCCATAAAGTCCATAACAGTATTTCCATCGTCAACATTGCCAATATTTTTGGTATATCCTGAATAGAAAAGCATTCGTTCAGTTGTAGTAGTTTTACCAGCATCAACATGAGCAATCACTCCAATATTGCGGATTTGATTTCCAATTTTTTTATATTCAGATGAAATTAAACGAGCAGATACATAATTAGGATTTTTCAAATTAAAATTAGGGATATTTTTATAATTTGAATTTAACCAAAGTAAAATTTTTTTGAATTTTGCTTTATTCAGCATTTCGAGTAAACAAAGATTTAAGTTTTATTCGAATAATTCAATTCATATTTATAAATTAGTTAAGTTAATTATGCTATATAATTTTTTAAACTTTTAAATCATTAATTTTTCCAAATTTACAGGAAAAATAAAGAAGCATTAAGTTTTATACTAATTTTTTCAACTTAGTAGTGGTAGAAGTAATTTAAGTTATTAATCATTGAGTTAATCTATTAAATTAAAAAAATTTCAATATTTTTTTAAAAGAAAAACATTTAGCTTAAGAAGCGAAAAACTAGGTGTTTTTTTAAAAATTATCGTAGTCTCTGGTTTTCTAACAGATTAAACCTTAATTAATTTTTTTAAAAAATCAGGTAAGCTTTTTTTTTGTCATTGTTCTACCCCACTTGGCTCTTCAGTGGGTTAAGATGCAAAGGAAATTTGAAATTTTTGAACAAAAATGACGAATTAAGAATTCATTTGTACAAATTTGTACACTCCTGTACTGTTACTAAAACATTCGAATAAAAATTGTTAATTACTATGCATGCGACTGGCTACATTGATCGTGATGCAAATGGCGTGCTCATAAATCAGTTTGATCTTGGACTTTTTGGGAGTGAACAAGATGAAAACAATGGTCCAAAAATATATGAATTTAAGTATAATCACTGTAATGCTCTTTTTTTATGGTGGTGAACGAAATACATCCGGTCAATTCACTTCCTTTTGAATGAGCAATAAAGTAAGAATTGAACATCTACTTGATTTTCCAGATGAAAACAATGAACTGTTTACTCGAAACAATACTCTTCCAGTCGTTATTCAACAAAGGGAAAAATTTAATTAAAACAGTCTTTTGTCATTTGCCGCCATATCAGCTCTAATGGATATTAAAATAGACAATTTTCTAAATCATTATGTCAATAAAATACATGGCCGAAAGTAACATCGAACGAACTGAAGGCCAATATTTTCACATGCAGGGTAGTCAGATATTCTAGATACTGTAATTCTCGGAACTGAAGATGCATATGTTAGTGTTGTTGAATTCCAGAAAAAAAGACTTCCACAGATTCATCTATTGTTATTTAAAAAAAGAAGATAAAATACGAGACGCAGCTACATTAGATCAAGTCATATGGGCTGAAATACTAAATTTTGAGTGTTGTCCTGATCTTCAACGTTTGGTCTTTAGCATTATGATTCATCGTTGTGATGAATTCTATTGGGACAACAATGTTGGATGTAAGCGTCATTTTCTAAAGCTGCCATCTAATGGAGCAATTATACTAGAGAATGCAATTACCTTGTATGAACGACGCTAAGGTTTTGGTGTAACAAACGAGCAAGGTCAGTGGGTAACTAACGCTCGCCAGTATATTCCATATCTTTTAATCAAATACGGGAGTCATATTATTGTCGAGTGATGCTCCAGTTCTAATAACGTCAATTATCCGTTCAAGTACGTATTTAAAGGCCACGACTTATAAAAAATCATAATACACAACCGAAATGGTTAGCAGAGAGTGGATTACGATGAGATTGGTCATTTTGCTTTGTTTGAAGCCTCATTACAATGCTGAAGGCATTCTTCGATTTTAATCGTAATGACGAAGTGGCAAGACAATATTTTTAGACAGAAATTCCTCACCATTATTCATTTAGTGATGGGGAATGGAATCGTCGAGTGCGGATGATTCAACATGGAAAGTTAACTCGAATGTTCTCAGCTAATCCAAAAAAATCTCGGAGTTTTTGCATTCAAGCACTATTAATGCAGGTTTGATGTAATAAAAAACTTAAATTTTGACTAATATTTTAATTTCAAAAATTTAAGATCCACAAGGTTCGAAGAATTACGGAAATTCGATGGCAAAGTGTTTCAGAGATTCAGATATGTGACAGTAACGCGTGGTTTAATAGAGAATCAGCAGCTATAGTGTCATTGTATTAGAGAGGCTGTTACTATTGAAGCAAATATTAGCCACAATTTTTTGTACTGTCAACCCATTAGAACCGTCTCCATTGGATCTGTGGAATGTATTCTCTAGAGATTTGGATGGTTTCGAAATTTTTAAACGAGGATTAGAGACAAAATTTCGAAACAATTTTATTCGTAATGATCAGTTGGGCGACAAAATCGTTTTTGTGGATGAACCATTTTGTCCCCAACTGATGATTTTGGTAATGGAAAAATATTTTTGTTTGTAGTAATTTTTGGTGTCCAAATAAATTTAAATATTAATTAACTATTCTAATTATTTAGACCATAATAAACTATGCCAAACCATTGCTGAGGTTGTTTTGCCTGGAGCATATACTAGGATTGTTGCATTACTTCTTTAAGATGGTCAAACGATTCATTCAAGGGTCCCTTTGCACTGCGATCATCATCCTACTTGAGATCATAGAGGTCGAAAATGTGAAGAACTGGGTAACTGCAAAATGTGTTGATTAACTTTGCATTTGGGTCAGCCTTTACTATAGACTCAGCAATGATTAAAAGTGAAAAAAACACTGCCATCTTGACTCATTTAAATAAGGATATTGACAGAATAAATGAGTTGTGTCTTAAGCGTGTAAGCCCTATTTTTAAACCCGGTTAATCTACCTGATAATTATGCGATGACTATGTTAAAGTTAAAAAGACTTTAATTTCCAGTAAAGCTGATATTTGCAATGACACTCAATAAGTCTCAGGGCGAGACAAAATAGCAGTTTACCTGCCAGAGCCTGTATTCGCTCAAGAATAGCTATATGTAGCATTTCCTAGAGTACCCCTATTCGATGATGTTCCAATGTTGATTGAGAATCGTCATTATTTTCAAAACAATAAGGCAAAATATTCCAGGCAGCTCAGATTATTGGACAAAAAACATTGCTTTTAATGACAAGTAAGTGAAATAATATTAATAAATTTTAATTTTTTTTGTTTCATAATGTCTTAATATTTTTTTAAGTGTTAATGAATTTGTAAATGAGCATTTTCCTATTCAAAATTGGATAATGAAGCTCTTTGCAATTTCGCACAATAGATTGAAACTGTGATAGAAGTGCAACGAATCAATTTGTTTGCAGCTGACTATGAGGAACAATTGTCGAATGCATGAATGATTTATCAACGAGCCGATTTGATAAAGCCAAAAAAAAATACATCATCAGATGGTCGAAATGAACACATGGATGAACATTATCCAGAAGAAGATGAACAACAGGATCAGCTTCAAAGCGCATATTAGATAGTTTGTACATAATCAGCGAATTCTACACACAAATTTTAGGTGTATTTGTAAGATGTAGGTGTATTGTATGCCTATATCCTACACCTACACATTTGTCTTCTTTTTTTTCAATTTGGTGTATTTGGTGTAGATGTACAAGACAGCCTTTAAAATAGACCAGAAATTTAGGAGTATTTGGTGTAAAAAAATAAAAAAATATTTAAAATTAAGTCAATTTTAAATTGTTAAATTCAATACACATGTTTTTTAACGTTAATCAATGAAATAATAATTTTTAAATAAATTTGACTTTAAATTAAATATGTGCCTTATTAAAAGAATTGTCTCAAATAAATTTCATCAAACCACCTTATCGGCTTTGTTTTTTTCCTTTTATACTGTTTTCAGCTCTTCTCCAGGCTTTTTCGAAGGTAAAACCAGCCGGAACATGAATTCACCACATTTTACGTAAAATTACGTTAATTCACTATATTTTAAGATAATTGACGTTTTCTAGAAACTGGTATTGCACGTAATTTATCGTAAAATTCATCGGATCGTAGCAGCGTTGTAAAATAATTTTAAATAAATTATCATACTTATAATACTCATACTTAAATATTTTTTTAAGACATATATCTATATTTTCTTGTTTTTAAAGAGACCTTATAAAATCTTGAACAATCATTTAAATGAGTGCGCTTGCGCACTCAATGGGGTCCGGGGCAAAGTTCTGGGATAGAAATTCGGGTTTTAAGCTATAAAAATAACTTTTTAAGTAGTTTATACTAATTCAAGCATTTAAATATGAATAAAAACAATGTACATAGCTAGGTGAATATTTTTTAATATTTTTAGCTTAGGGTAGAATAATGATGCTGACAGCTCGATTCATCACTGCTTATTTTTATTTTTAAGATTTAACTTTTTTATAAATTAAACATATTTCGTTGTCTTAATTTTTAGCAAGGCCAACAATTTCCTACATAGCTAAATCTAAAACATCCATAATTGGAAAAAAAAATGCTTTGTTTAATTAAAAGTTGTTTAAATAAAAAATTAAATTATAATTAAAAGAAAAAGAAAAAATTTGGTTCGTAAATTCTTATTTAGTTTTAGAAAAAATATTTATGACATATTAAGTACTAATTTAATCTGCAAACGAAGCAAAGCCGAGTGAGCAATTGATTTTTCATTTTTTAATTTTAATTTTGATCCAAAATCAAAAAAAATTCAAATCAAAAAAAATAGCGAGACGAAGCCGAGTAAGCATCCGTCATTATTCAAAACTACTTCATATTATCTTTAAATAATTTTTGTGAAGAGTAAAAAAATATTAAAATATAGTAAAAAAAATTAAATAAATTGTAAATAATTAAAGATATGTTCTAGCTTTTACCATCAACTCTTCTTTTAAATAAATTAACTTTAATTAAGCTAATTATATAAAATTAAAAATAATTAAAAAATCAGAAATAGAAAGAAAAAATCCAAGATTAAGAGAAGCATTGGGCCCGACACATCAGAGTCTAGTTATTTTAATGAACTGTCAAAAATAAAAGACAAAGATATCTAGAAAAAATAATATAAATTTATTTAATTTTAAAATCTATAAATTTAATTGGAAAAAAAATTTGAAATATTAATTCTTTTTTTTTCTTATTCATTCCTTGTGAAGCCTAAGGGGTGCTCATCTTTTTTCTTAGAGTGAAATCTCTGATC
The DNA here is from genome assembly GCA_016987375.1 of Brachionus koreanus. Classification (NCBI taxonomy): domain Eukaryota; kingdom Metazoa; phylum Rotifera; class Eurotatoria; order Ploima; family Brachionidae; genus Brachionus; species Brachionus koreanus. The sequence goes on from PJRA01000030.1 coordinate 403,544, forward strand.
TGACGCAGAGTTGGCTACATCAAGTTTATCATATTTTTTTTCCTTATTCACTCCTTGTAATAATTTTTTATAATTCTTGGACGGTCGGGTAGTTAGCCCAACGCGCTTGCAGTCGGGACTGAATGAAGGTTTGAACCCTCGACCTCCTGATTGATGTCGAGTGTTCGAACCACTACACTATAGGACCGAAAAGTTGATCATTACCCAGTTAAAGCTGGTTCCCCATTTTTTTATGAATAAGTGTTTAAACATTCGTAAGATTTTTTTCTCTTTTGTGAGGATTGAACCTGCTACCCTTTGTTTCTGTGACTATACACAAATCTTTCGATACGGACTTTCTTTTCAATTATTTCTTAATGTTAAAGATTTTAAAAATATTCAAAAATAATAGGTTCTTATTTTCTTATAGAAAAGAAAGCAATTGAAAACTATTAGTCCAAAAAAAATGTTTATCAATTAAACTGAATAAATTTTAAGTTAAATGCAAAATTTTACATTAAAATTTTAATTAGTTTAAAGTAGTTTTAGCTAACTTTTTCAACAAAAAATCGTCTTGTTTATTTATGAACAAAAAAAAAAGATAAATTTTATAATGAATAATTTATTTTATTAAAAATAAAATTATTTTTTAATTAAAATATTTTATTGTTGAGCTAAATGTTTTAATTATTATATCTAAAACTTTCGTTCGCATACAAAATGAGCTAAAATAATCACGATAACTGGTAAGTTTCATTTAAAAAAAAAAAAACAAAGATTATTTCTATAATCGACCAACTATGCGCCAAGCGAGCAAGATAGGCAAGCACAGACGATTTACTTAACATACCCAAATGTAGGGTATCATCACTGCATCCAATCAGGCCAGCTTAGACACAGCTTCGATCGACCAAGTCCGTACCAGGAAAAAAAGTCTAAAACAATTTCAATCAGTTTCATATTCTCTCTATCGTAATGAGTGTTGTTTTTTTCAATCGATACAGTTTAAAATTTAGATTTTATTTTAAGTTATAAAGGCTAGCAAGAAAAATTTTTAAATTTAAAATTTGAAAACAAAAATACTAAAAAAAAAAGACTCAAACAGGACTAGATATAATATTAACACAAATAATCATATATATATGTATAGTATGTATATGTTTAAATTAAGTCGGAGACAAGGCCAAAGTTGACTTTGGGTTTTTTGGCCGCTTCGCACTGCTGTTGCTGTAGCTGTTGCTGTTGTTGCTGATGGTTTATTAATTGCTGAAATTGTAGCTGTAATTGTTGTAGGTAAAAACTTTGATCTTGTTTAAATACAGAATCGTCTGTATCCGATCTGTCTGATTTAATTGGTGATTCAGTCATCAATTGGTCGTTTAGGAAACAATTGGACAAATGAGTTTTTCTTTTGACAATGCCCGAAGTGTTCGGACTGCTCGACATACTGGTGCCACTGTTCGTGCTGCTATTAGCACTAGTGCTACTGCTGCTGTTGTTCAAATGAGTTGACGATTGCAATAAATTTGCAATTACGGTCGAATTGTAAATGGCATTTTGAATTAGATTGAACTGTTGCTGTTGTTGCTGAAGATTACGAATTAAATTTTCGTAAAAAAGCTCCGGGTAAGAGGACTGATTGAGACTGGTCTGAATGGAGGTCTCGTTGTCCGAGCTCTCGTCGTTCATTTCCTGGTCCAGTTTTGGCCGGCGAGTCTTTGAACTGCTGCACGGCGTGCTGTTTAGTCTTGTGCGAAAAGTCTGCTTGTAGCATTTGTTAGATCTAACGCGTTTGTTAGCGAACCATTTGCGCACCTGTTTGGCCGAGATGTTGGCCTCGCGTGCCAGAACATTTGTCATATTCTCGTCCGGATACGGATACTCCTGGTTTTCAAAGAACCACTTGTTAAGAATGTCGACCACGTGATCGGGAAAAAAGCGATTTCCCCGGCCTTGGCGACGCTGCCCCACCGAATCGTCGTCGTTCTCGTAGTCAATGGTTTTCGAGTTGTTCATGGAGGGCGGCGATGACGACGTCGAGCATGCAGACGAAGAGGACGAGGACGAATAAACAGTCTTGTAGCTTGAGTAAGCCGGCGTTTGACATGCCGACTGAAGCTGTGATGATTGAATGTAAATTGGCTCCGACTTTGGAAACTGATGCTCATAGACAAACTCGGGCGACAACATTGTACTAACTGACCAGAATAAAAATATTTAATTTTACTTTTGAGCTTTAATTTTTTTTTTTTTTGATTAATAAAATCTTAATAATAAAATTTTAATCTATTAATTTGAGATTACTCTAATCAACTGATAAATATTAGAAGTAAAATTTAGAAAAAAAATTTATATGATTTTAAAAAAAAAAATTTATTTTTTAATTAAATTGAAAGGAAAAAAAAATTTTTTTTTTATTTGAAAAAAATATGATGTAATAAACGCACTAATTGAATGCTTAAATAGAGCTATTCTGACCGAGGCTTATCGCTTTATTAAAACAAACTAAGACCTAATAATTTGATTCATGACTTAATTAGATAAACTTAGTCTGAGCTAGTCGCAATTGACAAATTAGTTGTCAATTGAGTCTGTTTACGTGTGTTCAAACTGTTCATAGCTGTCAAATCGGAATTTAGCACTAAATTGAATTGTGTTGCACAGAGAAAGAGATCTTATCCGAGGAAGTTAAGATAAGCGAGCAATGATTATCGATTGGTGCCTAAAAAAATATTCTAATAATCATCGGAGCAAGCAAATTAGAAAAAAATTTGTCACTAAGGGTTTTGCTTGAGGAATTAAGAGCAATTTGAAATACCTACCGTTTAGATTTGAGCCGGAGCGCTTTCTCAGCAAGCATTTCAATTTGTTATCTAGCTGAAACGAAGCAAATTAAAATTGAGTTTGTATTTTTTGTGAGTGTGCGATTTAGTACCTGATTTTCGTCGTCCGTTTGAAAGACTCCATGTGCGTTTAGAGTGCCCGTATCGACCATTTTTTTCTTGCGACTGGCTTTTTTTTTAATTGCTTCCAATTTACAGTTGGCTTAGCTATGTTCAAACAACAACAAATATTAAAAAAACATCAAGTCTAAAATTGTACAAAAATTTATAAGAATTCAGGTCCATAAATAAATCGAATATTGGAAAAAAGGATAGAAATTAAAGTATGCAATTGATCGAAATATGCACACAGGTTCTATTTTTATCTCCAAGTGTCTAAATATGGATTTTTTTAAAATAAAAAGTTAACTCAAAAATTGCGTTTTTTTTGTTAAATTCCTCTATTTTTTTCAAGTCCAATAAAAAAGAAAATTTTCCAAACTCTTCTATTCAACGTGTCTCGTTTCATATCACTTTTTAATTAAACTATTTCGAATTTTACTCTCGATTACACAAGCTATCGAGTCATGTGCTTGGCTCGAGCCACCATGTTAAGTACTTGATGCGTCTCTTATATTTTTCTCTTTTTCTCTCTCTCTCTCTCTTTCTTTTTTTGTTTAATCTGTCTTGCCATCAGTGAAACAATTAATGCAAAGCCAATCTTCTACTCCTACTTATTTTGTTGAGTTTGCATAATCCGATTTGAGAGGGGTATTCAAATAAGAAAAAAAAAAGCATTCATCCAATTTATGTCTTAATTTGACGAGTTTTTGGAATTTTTAAGGCAAAATTTTTAACATTTTTTCAGTTTTTCTTAATTTAGCGCCTAATCCAAAGGTCACCCATTCAAAGACAGACTTATTCTATGAGCTAAATAGTCCAAAAATTAAAAAAATTGTCTATATTTTTTTTGTATATTTATATACACATGTATGTATGTATATTCAGTTTGTCTATTCAATTTTAAAATTTAACTCTGAAAACAATTTGAACAAAATTGCGTAGTTGAAGAGGTATTGGTGTACACAGTGAATCGAGTCAAAAAAGTTGTTTGAAATTATTTGATATGTTCAAAATTATCCAATAGACGTAAAATAAACACTATGGTTCCCTTCGAATTGTTTACTATTGCTTACATGTACAACACGCATTTCCAAAGTGTTCAATTTTCTAAAAAGCACACTTTGGTTCTATTTAGTAACACTAATCTATATCTATTCTCTAGACTTTTTTCTAGAAGCTTACAAAATTTGAGTGTTTGACTTTTAGTCTAAGCTTCTTGCAGTTTCTAGTTAATAGTAGTTGAAAAATTAAAAAAACTGCAGCTTAAATACGTACTATATCGATACTATTATTATTTTATTAAACTAGTGTGTTTAATAAAAAATTTAAGATTTAAACAAAAAACTGAAAATGTGAGCGTTAAAAATTTTAAAATTTAAATTTTTTTAAATGTTAGTTTATTTATTTTTATTTAGTAAAATGATGCATATCGTTTTTGATTAATTTTTTTATTTCTAATTTGAAAAAAAGAAAGAAAAATTTTTATTTATTTTTTTTATTTTTCTGGTAACATATTCAATTTTTTGATAATATTTCATTGAATTAAAAGATTTTATATTTTTTGTATGTTTAAAAAAATTTATCGTTTTACAAGATTTTTTTTTATAAGCAGACTCAATAAATTCAAAAATCAAAGCATTGAAGAAATATTAAATCAAGTTAAAGAGGTTGAAGTTGCACTAGATATGAATTTTAAAATTAATAGTAGGTTGCTTCAAAAGAGTTAAGAAAATTGAATTTTATTACGATTTTCGTTTTGATTAGTTTTGATTTTTTCTGTTTTAATAAAAAGCACATTTGAGTAAAAATATCCAAAACTTTTTTTTGATTTGGTTTTTGAATCATAAATTTAAATTGATGAATTATTTTATTTAATTTTTTTATCAGAATTAAAAAATAATATAATTTTCCAGGATAAATAAATTAAACTTGAAATAAAAAAGAAAAAAGTTTAAATCTTTTTTCTAATTTAACTCATTTTCCTACAATTTATTTTAATAAAATATTCTTTCTTTTCTTTTTTTGTAATCAAAATTTTTTTTTACATTTTAAAAATAAAGACAAGTCATTTTTTGTAAAATTTTATATTTTAATTGAAAAAAACTTAAAAAAATAGTTTTGAATTGCCGCATCAAGGCTAATTACATAAACTCGTTATTTTTAAAATTAATTTGATAATTTTATACAAAAATTATTCCTAACATGCTGGCTGAAGAAAAGATGCTGCATCGTTTGGAACTGTCCATTGGAAATTCCCTTCTAAATTATTTTTTAAATAAATAAATAAATAAATAATTTTATAAATTTAAATCTTTTTGCGAAAAGCTTTATCGACTGGCTTGGATGAGGATGAAAAAAAAACAGAAATAATGTAGATGACTATTCCAAGTGTTCACAAATGTTGTTGAAAAATTTATGTTAAGCCAATACCAAACTGTTCGGTCCCTTGCTGATCAAATTAAATTTTTTCTTGAAATTCAATAAATTTATTTTATCATAATTACATGATACATGGTTGTTTTTTTCTGGAAAACAAAATTTAAATTTTGTCTTGTTCAATTTAATTTATGAATCTAAAATAATGAAATATGATTATTCAAATAATTTGAGGTAAGCTAATAATATGGACAGCACTGAATTTAACTTTTTTTTAAGTCCTTCATTTTAACCCAACAAATAGAAAAGAAAACGTATAATAAAATGAAAAAATATAAGAACTAATTTAAAGAATTGAACTATAAGCTTCTTTTATAATTAACTTGAATATTTGAAATGGTGAATTGAATTTTACATTATTAACTGTGAGTTAGGGGTGATATGACGCAAGATATTCGATTAGTTGTTGATGGTTTGTTCTATTAGTTTGGAATTGGTAAAAGTTTAAAGAAATATCAATAAGGTTGAAAAAAAGAAGATTTTGGTTTAAAAATGACATGATTTTTTTTGCAAATAAAATTTTTTTTCAGAAAAAAAAATCAAATAAAAAAATGTAAAATTAAAAAATTTAAGAATCCATTTTCTTAATCAATCAAATCAGTCTCAATTAGCGCCTACTAATAACTTTTAAATTACAAACTCTTTATTTTTCAAATTGTTGTATTAAATTCGATAATTTTCAAATAAAATTTAACTTATTATTAAATCATAATTGGAACTCTTTAATTCGACTGAAAAGCAGCATCTTTTTTACACTGGTATTACTTTTAGAATACAATTTTAAAAATTTAAAAGCTTTTTTTGAGTTAATTTACTTTTAAAAATTTAATTAAATTAATTTTAAAATAATTTTAAAGATTTAAAAATATTTCTATTTCATATTTTTTATTTATTTGGATGCTTCCAATAATGTTTTTTGGTTTTAATTTTTTTCTTTGTTTAAAAACATTAAAATTAAATAATTATTTTTCAAATTTTTTTTAAAGCAATTAATGCATATTTTTGAAAAAGTTGAAATATTTTTTCTATTGTTTTTTGAATTGAAAATATATGATAAAATTTGTTAGAAATCAAAAATAATCAGTCAGAAAAGTGTTCTGTTGAATAAAATACAAGTAAATAGCTAATTTTAGAAAATTTTTTTAGAAGATCTATCGAATTAATCGATGTCTAGCAAGTTGTTTTGAAAAAAAAAACGTAAAACTCATATCAAATTTAATTTCAAATATTTTCATCAAATAAGTCACGTTTTCAAAGTTCTAAAAAATCCGCATTCATTTTCGGAAATTTACAATTTGATGAGCATTTAATAAATGTTTATGACATTTGATTGTTTTTCATAGATGAGTCCTAGAAAAATATTTATCTTTATATTTATATCAAAGAGATTAAAATTTATAAGGTGTCATTAGGTTTGAAAGCTCCGTCAACAAATTTACTTTACTTTCAAATTCACATAAAAATTTAAAATCAATTAGCTTTATGAGATGATTAGGCTAAATTTATAATTTTTGGATAAATGTCGTGATTTATTTATCTCGGTGAGTTAAATATTTTGCAAGTTTAAACAAATGAAGTGAAGTGTAAAAGATTTATCTAATGGACTGAAAAGAAACTTGAATATTTTGTTTTATTTTTTTAAAACTTAACCAAAATTTTATGTACAATTCAGAGTATAAATTATAAAAAAGATTAAAATTATATTAATTTATCATTTTAAGTTGATTAAAGCTAAAGATAAACGACGGCTAATACGCGGCAATATCAAACAAATTTTCTTATCGTATGACTAAACATGTAACTATGGTAATTAGACTAAATTCAAGATGAGTCGAGGAGCTGAACAAATTTTGCTGATTGACTAAATGAGTTTCTTCTTTGGACACTGGATCGCCTTCGTTTATCAGCAGTATAAACGGATTGGAGCTCATTTCTATTTTTTTTTTGGTTGTTGTTCTATAATATCGATAATGATTAGACTGCTGCTGTTGCTGTTGTTGCTGCTGCTGATGCTGTTTTATGGAATTTAGAGAATCTTTTTCATTTAGCATATAATTATCTTCAATTAGATAAACAAAAATAAATAAAAATTTAAATAAAATAATATATAAAATTACTTATTGAACTTGATTCAATTGAATTGTTTGTATTGTATTTATTATTTTTATAAATGAATGCTAATTTTGATGATAGATAACCGAGTTTGTTTTTTCTAAAAAGTTTGTTTATTTTTGAAAAGCTCGTACTGTTAGACACTGAAGAACCTATTTGGATCATGTTTTTTCTAATACTGGTCGAGTCCAATATGAAATCTTTGTTTAAATTGTAAACCATTTTGGACACTTTTAAATCGTTCTCTGCAGTGCATTCATACAAACCATTGTGAATTTGTTTATCAAAATTTTTTATTCTCATTATTGATACAAGAGTATAGTAATTTATTTGCTGTGAATATATTTGAATATTTTGATTGTCGTACACATGGTTTCCGTCTTTGGTCCAGTAATTTTTGTTTATGAGTGGATACGCTGTAATTGTACAATTAATGAGCATTGAGTTGTGAAAATGATCGTATTTTGCTTGAATTTGAATCTCGGGTGCGAACTCAATTGAAAAAGTTAAATTTTTTGTATCACTTGGAGGTATGCCATTGTTGGCGCGACATTGATAAAATCTTGGTGTGTGTCTGGTCACATTTTCGATTTTCAAAATGTCTAAATTTGTTTCCAGCTTTTTGAGTGAATTTTGGACTGGATCGTAAACAAACCATTCAATTCTAGGCGTTGGAGTGCCTTTGGCAACACAATTGAATTCAATATTCGAACCTTCCTGGTACACCTTTTGCTCATGATTTGAATCTTCTTTAATCCTTGGCGGTACTCGAACAATCAAGTCAAATTTTTTTATGACAGTATCCCCGACTTGACAAACATAAATTGCTGAGTCTTCTTCAGTAATTGAATTTATTCTAAGTGACCATTCCCAGGCGTATTGCTGGCTCAATTCATAACGTTCGTCTGTTCCTTCTCGTATATCAATTGGAGGCATCGCCTCGTTGGTTTTACGCTTATCATATTTTATAAATAGCACCTAATAATATAAAATTAATTATTTATTTTTTAATTTTTTAAATTATCTATGAAATGTATCATAAATTTAATTTATAAATAATTTGGAAAAACTATTAATCAATTTAATTTTTTGTTTGCTTGTTCCTTTTAGAATGCTCGGCTTATTCAATTTATAATAACTAAAATTTAATACGAGTGAATTTTAATGGAATCAAAACTGTTTCAATTGCTTATAAAAGTCTATTGAACAAAATTTTTTTCCTCGTTTATTTTTTATTTCATGAAATTACGCAAGATTACAATTTAGATTATGTTATAAAAAAAATAATATTTTTTTTTAAATAAATAATTGAGGGAAACAATTCTTTTTAATTTGTGCCCACAACAAAATTTGATAGCTTCATTAATAAAAAACGGGGCTTTGTAGTGGAAAGACAATTTTTTTTTCTGAATTTCAAGAAGTACAAAAAAATAAATAAACAAAAAACTTTATTTTATTTTTTAATAAAATAAATAACTTTTTTCAATGAAACATTTGACCATAATTTTCAATATCATTAAAATACTAACATTCTCAATTTAAAATAAATAATTTTCAGCGATTATTTTTCAAAATTGAAATTGAATAATTTTTTATTCATCAAAAGCTTTTTATATAACTATTTTTTAATTGATAAAGAATTGATTCTTTTTTTCAATTTAATTTTTATTTTTAAATGAGTATAAAATTTTAGATTATATTGTACGCTCAAGTGATTTAAAGAATATTAATCCTGTTTAACAGTGAATAATTTACTCATAAGCCTTGGAGAAATATGATGAACCGAAACAAATATTCTTTAATTAAAATATTAATGCTAAGCCGTAAATATGTAATTAATCTACAAATAGAAATTAAATTTTCTAAGGATTTTGTTCGATTTATTTCTAACAGGAAAAGAAAATATCTAAAAAAATTTCATTCTTGCTTGCTAATAAGCTAAATTAAAATTTAACAAATAAAGCGTAAATTGTTTTGTATTATTCCGTCTAATTTACTTCAACTCAGACAGATAAAAAGTTACACACAGTAAATAAACATAAAATTCGGACATGGTCATTGCTAATTTTAAAATTATTCATATTGTTTTGATATGCCTTTTTTTCCTCCTCCATTAAAATATTTTATCAGAAAATAGGAATTTTTTTTATCTTAAAACAAATCACCTGCTCGACAAAATCAATAAGATAAAAAAAACAGTAGTAGTAAAAGTAGGAGTATCGCAATCTTTAGTTTAGAATAACTAGAGGCTATTTGTTAAAAGTCAATCTAAATTCATGTGGGAAAACGATAATCTAAATTGAAGCTAAATATCAAAATTTATGGTTCCATTGTGAATATAACATTTTTATGGCTATTCTAAATAATCCAGATTTATGTGACTAGCACTAAAAGTCCATAAATCTTTTAGCCATTAACATTTAAAAAACAAACTAACATTAGCCATGTTCTAGTTTGATAGGTTTTTATTTACTCTAAGCCATGTCTGAGACTAAACAAATCATTTAAATGTGTATCTGATGCTTGAAATAATTGTCATCGAGATTAATTAAAAAAAAGAAGAAGTTTATTTAAAAAAAAATAGAGTATCGAATTTCATTAAACATTTAAGTTTTAATTAATTTGCATAACTAAACAGTGGT
>PJRA01000030.1:434098-481974 GCA_016987375.1 Brachionus koreanus
AAAAAAAAACACTTATTTTTAAAATTATTAAAAACATGATAAAATTTAAAACACACATTTAAAAAATGAGAGAAATAAAATTTTTAACTTTTTGGAAAAGGACATAAATTAAAAATATATTATTTATATTCAATTAACTTGGCTAAACTCAAATTCCAGATATATGGCTTTAAAAAGGATTCTGGTACAAGAAAAAAATTTTAGAATAAGTCAAAATAAGTAATTCTTTATTTAAACTGCACAGTTTTTACGTATTTTTGATTAAGATTTTAATTGTTTGATTTAATGTGACTTAGTTAAAACAGATTAAATTAATATAAATAGAAAATTTTTATTATCATTTAAAGTAATGATAGCAAATGATAGCAATTTTACTAAGTTTTTAACTTAATCACTCTGTAAATGTATAAATGCCTATTTTATCTTTTTGGTATAAAAATAGTTAAATAAAATTCATTTTATTATAAAGAAAATATGATAATTTTTATGTATTTATTAATGGTAGCCATTCCATCAAAATCCCACCAATTTTTAGAAACTACTTGTCCAAGTTATTTTCCTAAATGTAAATGCTTTCGTTCTGATGATTTGATATGTGATGGTTTTGAAGACTTTCAAGAACTGAATTTCATTGATAATCGAATGGTTAAGTTCTTAAATTTTATTCCTAAAAAATCACTAAGAATTGACAAAAAGTTAAATTTAAGTGAATTATCATTTCATAATGACCTGACGTTAAAGCTAAGTAACATTGACAGTTTTGATTTTTTTTTCAATTTAGAGAACCATATCGACAAATTGACTAGTTCAACTCTTCAAGTTTATAATTCCAATATTCAATTCTATTATAATGACAATGAATTACTTAATTTTAGATGCAGTCGTTTGTCAATTGATCCAAAACACTTACCTATATTTTCATCATTCAAAAACATTATTCTAGATAATGTAAAGTTTTTAGATAAAATTTGTATTTATATATTTCAAAACTCACACATTTTCAGATTGACAATAAAAAACATTACTAATGAAAATAGAGTAAATTTTTTTCTAACATCTAATTCAACTATAAATTCACTAAATTCAACAATTTACAGACTTGAAATTGATTCAAGTATAATAAAAACAGTGAGCCAAAATTTTTTACCATTCCAGCTTTTCGCTAGTTTAAAAGAATTAGTATTTACTAATAGTGAAATAGACTCAATTGATGATCAATTGTTCAAAAATACACCAAATCTTCGCACCTTAATATTTTCTTTGGACAATTTTGAAAATTTTATAAGAGGAGGAGAAAATTCCTGGTTACAAAGCTTAAATTCGAGATCAAATGATGAACTTTTGGTTGGCTTTGTTGATACAAAACAAAAATTTAAATTTTCTGATCAAGATTTCTGTTCTTTCTATCAGTTTCCACACGAAAATAATGTCTTTGCTTATATCAAAACATCAGCATCTCTCAAATGTTCATGCACTTTGGTTTGGCTTCTCAAAAACTACCGTCAATCAAATCAATCAAACCTGATCATATCAAGCGAGTCCGTTTTTAATTGTTTAACAAGTCCAGAATTTAACCAAAAGCTTAAAGAGTGCAATTTTAAAAAACGAATTAATGAATGTTCAAATTATACTGACAAATACCTAGCTACACAAGTTATTTTATCTTTTTTACTAATAATTTTGTTTGCTTTTTTGTGTTTTCTTGTTTTTAAATTCAAACTGGTAAAAAAAATTTATATAAGGCTTGTGAGTAAAAATGAATACTATCATACTATACATTTGTCCCAAGCAATCCCAGTATTTTGTGATAACAACAAAATCCTACGAAACTTCGACAAACTAGCTGAAAAAGTTGATTTTTGGTTTAAAAAAGGAATTATTAGTCAAACTAAAAATTCAGAATGGTCACTTCCTATTAAATCAGGTGAAAAATTTACATTTATAGATTTTAGAGATTTAAACAGTATATGTGTTAAAACTGATTTATTTAATATAGACGAATTAACTAAACGACTAGAAAGTTCAAGATACTTTTCCAAAATCCATATTAAAGATTTTGACTTTAGAATTAAATTAGATGAAAATTCAAAATTGTATACTTCATTTAATTGTCATCTGGGCCAATTTAAATTCAATTATGTTCCGAGTGGTCTGGCTACTTTTTACCATGCAATCAAAGATTATTTAAGATGTATTCTAGCAGAGTATTTGAATCAAGGTTGTTTTATATTTTTTGATTCATTAATTATTTTTTCGAAATGCGAAAAAGAACATAACAAATTATTGGCGGATATAATTGATAAGCTAGAAAAATCTAACTTATCAATATGTAGAACTAAAAGTTTTTTTAATAAAACAGAAATTAGATTTAATAAAAATTTAATAGGATATGAAAAATGCAGTTATAATTTCAAGACAATTAATTTTATAAAAAACATTGATTTACCCAAAAACAAGGTTGAATTAAAACAATTTTTATCATTTTTTTCATTATTTAAATCAAAAATTGAGCAATACGATCTATTTTTGGAAAATTACAATAATGTTTTGGAGCAGCCCTATAATTTTTCCCCAAATAAAATTCAAAAAGATCATCTTACTAGTATCAAAAATCAATCTATTAATCTGATAGCAATAAATTTGAACAATTTGATCGACATTGAAGTACATGTTCATTTAAGAAAAAATAAATCAGAATATTTATTTATTATGTTCGGAAAAATTGACAAAAATGATCCTAATGCTATTCCAGTATTGATAAGAAAAGAGCATATCATAATAGATGACAATTTGAACGAAAAAGATTTAATTTTTAAATTAATTTCTAGAGTTTTGAAAAAAATTAAACGGCTGGTTTTTAACAATAAATTCAAATTACTTTATCCAAGTTATAATTTGTGCAAACATGCATTTTGTGCAACAAATTCACAATACATGGATTTGATTTTTGAAACTCAGCATTATAATTTAGAAATCAAAAATCTTGACATGTCAAAAGACTATGAAGAATTTTTAAAATTAATTTAAATATTTATTAGCTAAAAATATTTTCTACATATAAATAAAATAGTTAAATTAGACTTTAATTTCAAAGTACATTTAAAATCTAAAAATCAAACAGCTTAACTAAAAAAAATCAGAAAAATTAACTTTACTTGCTTTGAAAATAATTATAATTTGAATCAAAAGTGTTTTTTACCTCTAATTTATTTATAATTTACTCAAACTGAAGTTCCAAGCCAAAAAGAAATAGAAACTGCTAGGCTCTAAAAAATAGGAAAGCCCCCGGTATTGGCGGGATAACAGCAGAAATGTTGAAAGTTGATGGTAGGATCACAATAGGGGTACTACACGATCTCTTCAGCAGAATATGGCGATAAGCAATTATACCAGAGGACTGGTCAAAAGGCCTGATAGTCAAACTTCCAAAGAAAGGCAACAAAATGATCTGTGATAATTGGAGAGGAATAACACTGCTACCAATAGCAAGCAAGGCGTTCTGCAGCATAATTCTGGAAAGAATCAGAAACTCTTTGGATGTTACACTCAGAGAAGAACAAGCAGGATTTAGACGAGGGAGAGGATGCATAGATCAGATATTTGCACTTAGGAACATCATAGAGCAAAGTATCGAATGGAACAGCTCCTTGTATCTTAAATTCATTGACTTCAAAAAAGCCTTTGACAGTATACACAGAGAAACCCTGTAGGCCATACTAAGATCATATGGCTTACCACAGAAAATAGTTAACTTGATAAAACTCTTCTACGAGAAATTCGAGTGTAGTGTGATTCTCTAATCATTTAAAATAATTAATTTTTCTTATCAAATGAATATTTGCTTTTAAGTAATAAAATATTTTTACAGATAATAATTTTTGGTATGATTTGCTGATTATCACTAAATTGGCCTAGTTGTTTTGTTATACTTATTTTAATCTTGCATTTAACACTTAGCTTTAACAATAATTGCTTAAATTATGCGTAAATTTAAGATGAGTCTGTATACCGCTAGAAAACTCGAGGGGTTTTTTAGACCCCTTTGTTAAAAATTGAAATTGAGCATTTTGATTTTAATTTTTAAAAAAATTAATTAATTTGTCTTTAAAACTAAATTTGAAATTTTTATAAATAATCAGCCCGATTTTCTACTGATAATAAATAAAAATTTAATCGGTCTTCCAGATATGTACAATTATTGAAAAAATTACCATGAACTGTTTTTTTGCCTAAAATGAAAAAGAAAACTCAAAAAATTTAATTATTTTATTCAATTTCATCAAATATGAATTTTTATTTTATTTTAACTGCTCTTACAACATTTGTTCTAATACCAGTGGCTTCTCCAGCATAACGTTTATCTTGATTTCTAACTTTGGGCACAATAGATTTGTGTTTAATCATTGCCTTGCGAGATTTTACACGATTACGCACACGTGGATTTCTGTACATTTTATCTCTTTTGGGCGTAAGGCCTTTATTTTTCAATATTTCATAGTTAATTGCTCGCTTATCTACATTCTGATCGGTGTCGGTTATTTCTTCTGATTTCGCAGCCATTTCCTTATCAGACTCAGAATCTGCACTCTCATCATAAACAAGTTTATTTCTTTCTTCTCTGACCAAGTTACGGCTAAATTTGACAGATTTTTTCGATCTTCTTCCAAAAATTTCTTGCTTATCTTTTCTAAAACTTAATTGCCGTCCACTTTCAATTGATTCTATTAAAAATTTGACTTCATCGTTCAAATTCTCATCTATAGGATTTATTTGCTTACACAAATTTCTAAACTGAAGAATATTTTTTACAATTGGATGATTATCAATTGGCAAACGTTGGGATTTCAAAGCAAAATAGAAGCTCAAATGAGATGCATACATCAAGTACAATTTGGTTTTATTTGCTATAAAATCAGCAGCCATAGAGTTTGGTATGCGTCCATTTTTAATGAGTCTGTAAATAGGAAGCAATGTTTTGTGTAGTTCGTTCATTTTTTCTTTAAAATCACGAACTAACTCAAACAGCTCGGGCGACTCTTGTCGCAAAAAGTCTAATTTTTCTTTTGATGACATTTTTTCCAAATTTTTAGAAATAGTTTCTAAATTTTTTTCCAATTCATCGTCTGATTCCACACCCAAAGCTTTTTGAGCAATTTTTTTTGCTTCTAATTCATCACTCGTTTTCAAAGCTTTTTCCTGAATCTTGAACGCATCAAGGCCAAAATCATCAGAGTCCAATTGATTCATAATTTTGCTTTGTAGCATCCTTGCTTCTTCTTCCTCGAGTTCAGCATCTTCATCGTTCACTAGCCTATTGCCAGAATAGTAGGCCGATTTTTTGCTACCCCAAGCGCTCGAAATCAACTCATCATCCTCGTTAAAAGCATCCTTGTCATCCTCATCATCTTCCTCATCAATGTCATAATTATTTTCATCATACTTATCATCGTCTGAATCATCATCGTCATCGAATGCCAACACTTCGTTTTCATCTGATGAATAATTGAAAGGTTTTTTAGACTTTTTGTCCATTTTATCAATTAGAATCTATTTTTTTTTCTTTATTATCATTTAAATTTAAATCTAATTTAATTTTATTACTTTATCTTTTTTTGAGTTGAAATCTTCGATTTCATCTCCTGCGAAAGGATTATTGGGATCAAAATCATCATTGTAGTGGTCATTATCTGAATCAGAATTTACTGATTGAAATTTTTCCTTTTTAATTCGATTTTGTTTTTTACTCGATCTAACCATTCTAAGCTTAAAAAAATAAAATAAAATTTTAATTCTTTAAATATTTATAAATAAAAAATAAAATTGGACTTTTACACCCAGCTAATTTACAAATGAAAAACAAAAATTTATTTATAATTATTAATTAAATTTTTTGCTATTAAATCAATAACTTGATAGTCTGTTATTGAATTAGATAACGATCTAAGTAAAAATTCATTTGATTCTGTAGAAATGGTTTCTAAACACTCTGTGGCATACAAAGACATGAAATCATTGAAAGAAATTTGCTTGACAAAATAATTAAAATTTTCGTTTGACTCTAGCAATGTGATAAAATTTTTTGGCTCGTCTTTTTCCAGATCATTTTCATTTTTTAAAGACTCTATACAGCTCTTTATTAAATCAATGTTTTCATTTTGAGACGAATAGCTCTCTAATTTGTTAATCCATGAGTCTATATCTATGAAATTAGATTCCATCAAGCCTTGAATTATCGTCTTACTGAGAATTTCTTTTAATCGTGAAAAATTGTCAATTTGCTTCATCTCAACCCAAGTATTGATTGAAATAGAATCTGTCAAACTCTCTACGTAGTGCCACCAATGATGAGGTACATATAAAATATCACCAGGCTCCAAATCAACAACATATGGAGAAACCTTACTAAAAAGAGGATATTTTTTCAAGTCTGGATATTTAATGTTGATTTGACTGTAAACAGTTGATTCCTCGAATGGTATTCTCGTTGAATACATGAATTTTGAGTCGTTCGGATCAAACATTATCCATCTTTTGCTAAAAAACAAATTATTTTACGAAAAAATTAAATTAAAATTATTTAAATTATTTTTTAGTTACAAAAAAGTCGAAAATAGCATTAAAAATTTTCTGTGGGAAACATTAATAATTGACCCTATTCTATCCTAGTGGATTATGGGGAGGCGCTCATCTGCTTTTCTAGTACCTTTTTGAGCAACAGCTTCGATCTGACACAGAGGCTACTGCATTGTGTTGATCATCTACACTGCAATTATTACCCAGTCGAAACCGGTCCCCCATTTTTTGATGAAAGGGATTTAAACATGCGCCCCATATTACCTAAAAATGCTTAAAATGCTTAAAAAAGTTATAATGTTTTTTTACAATAATTAGCCTGATAACACTGCAAAGTTAATTTATAATTTAATAATATTAAATATTAATCTAACATTGTAAGTATTAGATAAATATTTATTTAAATTAAAATTTAATCAAAAAAAAATTAATTTTAGTTCATCATTAAGATTCCTCTATCTATTGATAGTTAATCAGATGGATCATGATGAACTAAAATGAATTTTTTTTTGATTAAATTTTAATTTAAATAAATATTTATTTAATACTTACAATGTAAAAAATGAATTCACACTTAATACTCATTTTTTTTGGCAAATCTATATTGATAATTTAATCTTATTAATATTTTATTAATTATTGCTGTAATTTTAGATCGCATCAAAAAGAGTCAATAGAAGATGCACAACAATGTAACATTTTGTTACAGATTATCACGCTTCAAGAAACAAATATTTATATTTTATCTGTTGAATTTCTTTTCGACAATTTTAATTTTTTTTTTGCTTTTTAAGTTCTGAAATACCAAAAGTTAACTAAAAATTAAAATAATAATCACTGATAACTTAATGTATTATCTAGTTTTTTTGTTTATTAAAGTATAAAAATAGTAAAGACTATTAACTAGTTTCTATGTAAAAAGTCTTTATGATTTGAAATTTTTATTTAAAATCTTTAATAAAACATTTACCTTCCAAAGATTTGAGCAACCAAATTGTATCCATATGTATCAAAATGACAAGGAGTATTGGCTTGTTTAGAACCTATCCATAGAGTTGAATCAATGGCATTTCGTTTTTCAAAACCAAAACCAGACCAGTCAATGCACTTAAAAATATTTTTAGTAAAAATAAAAATAAAAATAAATTTACATTAGACAATGATGGATATTTGCTGCATAGGTCTACCATATATTTATAATCTGCATAGGCCCATACCTCATTCGAGTCGAATTGATCAAAAGATGTTGAAGTTCTGGATAATTTTTGATGATTTGACAAATTTAGCCAATTCAAAAATTCAGACAAACTTGCTTCTACATAATCGCATTCATTTTCAAGTTGAACTTTGTTGGTTTTTTGTTTTTTTCCGATTCTAAAATCAAATTTTTCATTTTTAAACACATCGCAAATATTCTCTAAATTCCAATTTTTTGCTGATCCCTTCAAAATATTGGATTTAAAGACACATGGTCTATCTAATTTATGTATAAAACTCTTCAAATCAAGCACTAAAGTTTTTACATTTAGAAATCAAATAAATAAATTATTAATTAAAGTTTTTTATAACTTTTAAAAATACAAAAAAATATATTTATAATTTAATCAAATAATTTTTTTTCAAATTCTAATATAAATTATCTTTATGTTTTTAAGTCTATTTTTTACCACGACCAGTGTTAATTACTGGTAGAACAGTGTGGTAATAAAAATAAAGCTCAAGAAGAGCTATCGATTCCTCTAATTGAGCTTCGGCAAGTTCTATACGATTCACATGATCATTAAACGAATCGAGCATTTTTAATTCATCATCACTTATCATGGTTTTTACTTCATCAATTTCAGCTTGTTCGGCTCCTTGAGATTTAAGAGATTCGATTATGCCGTCAATTTTTTTATTTTTTTCGATTAATCTCTTATTTTCTGATGTTAGAAATTCACGTTTAATTAACAAATTTGCCATTGATTTATAAGCATTATCTAGAAGTTTTTTTAATATAAGGTAGACGTCTACATAAAAAAGATAATATGTCCTAGAAGGAGCATGGTCAACGGTTTTAGATAGCTCAGTTATGCCTAACATTCCGTCGTTGAACATTCCATATAATAAAGATTTACAGTCTTTTGCTGGAATCATTGAAAATTCTTCGATTTGTTTTTGCTCAAGTTGAACTTTATCCATTATTACTTTGAAAATTCTCAAACTCTTTGATCCATAGCGTTCTCGAATTACTGATTCTATATGAGAAACACAAAGATTGTGAAGAACTTTTTTAAAATCTAAATTTTTTATAAAAAATTTTGAAAATTCTTAATTAATTAATTGATGAATATACCAATCGCGTATGCACCTCCACCAAAGTCACCAATTTTTTCCAACACTTTAAACTTAAACGCATAAAATAATTTAATTTAAAATTAAAAATTTATTTTTTTTACTGAATCCTGTTGAATGACTGTTAGATATTTTTCCACTGTAATTGAGTCCATTTTATGCTCCAAACGCATATATTTTTGAATCTAAAAAAAAATATTTAAAATTTTTAAATAAGCTTTATTTTAACATTTATTTTCTTGCAAATTTAAGGAAAAATGCTCAACATCAACGCAATTGAATTGAAACGCTAAGTATAGCAATATCAGATAAAACAAAAATGATATTTTCCTTAATTTGTTGACATAATATTTGTTATTAATAGAATAAGCGTGAATAAAAGAAGGTAATTTCATTGTAACAATACTCAACTGAAAAAATTTATCATAGTTCTTTTTAGATTTTTGTTTTTTATGCAATAATTTAGCGGTTTTTATTATTTCTTCTATTTTATTATGAACTTATTTAAATTTTTCCTTTTTTATCGCTTGGCTAAAAAGAAGGAAGTTGATCCATTCTGAGTAGCCGGAGGGTTTGCCTCAAACTAATAAATAAATAAATAATAGCACAGCTATAAAAATTAATTATGATATTTTTTTTGGCTTGAGAATCGCAAGTTAACATTTTAAGTCAAATATTTTGGTTCTTTAATTATAATCTTTTTCAACTAAATAAGGTTTTAGTAAGAACTATTAAGTTATTTTTTTTATGAAATGATTCAAATTTATATGTTTACTTTGCGTAACACTCTAAGTAAAGGTCTAATTTTGACTTATAATAAAAATTTGAAAACCCTTTAGATCAATTAAATATTCTTTATTTAAATTTCTATAGAGCAATAATTGAAAATAATAAATAATGGCTCAAAAATTTATGTTTTATGCTTATTTTTTACTTAATTTACAAAATTAAAAAAATACAAAAATTTTCGCGTATCAGTATCTTAAGAAAGTTATTAATTTAACGATAATTTATGTGAAAAATTCTATTTTTAAAAGATCGTTTAAAATTTCAAATAGGTGGGTATTGTCTAACTTTTTTAAAAATTCTTCTTCTATTTTAGAAAAAATAAATTTAATCCAGTCAACTTGACCGTAATTTTTATCGACATTTTTATGTTCAATCAAGTAAATAGATGTTCCTGGATCAAAGTAAATTTAAATTTATTGAAAAGTACCACTAATTTTGGAAAAATTATCAATTAATATAGAAAAATTCTGTTTAAATGTGAAATGATGTAACAAGACTAAATGAAAACAAGCAATTTTCAGTGACTAAATGAAAATTAAATAAGACAATGGAAAAATCAAAGAGGAATAAAGTTCAAGTGGTTCTTTTGAAATTTGTTGCTGTACAAGCCACCATGGTCTAGAATTTTTTTCTTTATTTGACGGAAAGCTTAATTCTCACACATATGTTGATATTCTAGGAATTAACTTACTCCCATCAATGGATAAATCGTGTCAAATTAGTGAATAAATGGTTTCAAAAGCAAAATATTAAATGTCTTATCTTAGCTTGCCAACAGTCCTGATCTCAATTGCATTGAAATTTTATGCAGTTTATTCGATAAAAAGATTGTAAAACATGAGCCAAGATCCATTTTTAGAACTTTGCCAAAAAGAATTGATGGCTAATTGAGAATATATTAAATTATGTGTCCTTGGATTTTTTAATCCGAGTTTAAAGATTGAATTTTGTTATCTTGGGTTTAAAATTTTTTTTTTAATAAAAAATAAATATACTTTTTCACTCATTTCATAGCTTTTTTAATAATACTGTTTTTGAAAATGAAATGATCAATTCTATTCGAGAAAATTACTCATATCTAATAAACTAATAAATAATTACTTACATCAATTGAAGTAACTGTTTTGGATATGTAACTCGATTGATTTGCCTTGTCACTTTCAATTTTTGTATTTGATAATCTCAATAAAATAGAAATCATGTTTGCTGCATTCTATTTACAATTTTTATTAAAAAAAATGTGTTTTATTTGAATTTAAGAAATTACATTGTCAATTCTGTTCTTAATAGCTTCAACAACAAATTGATCACGATAAGACTGAAGAAATCTTTTTTTATTAAGATTCCAGTAAGCGTTTTTATCACCATAATCCTATAAATTTTAATAAATTAAAAAAATAATTTAAACTATTCAAACAAATTTACGTACATAAACAAACCTCGTTTATTTGAAGCATAGAGTCATAGTCGTTTAATTCAAGAAGCTTTTTTACAGACAGACCACCAAATTTAAGTTCCGGTATTTCTGCTTCTTCGATTTCTGTGTTAAAAACAGGAATTAAGCTCTCATCTGACTTTGCTAGCTTAGGTGCTTTTATTACATAGCCATATTCAACTAGTTTGATAAAACTTTGTTTGATTTGACTCATACATGAATCAATCTGAGCTTCATCTGTTATATTATTAGTTTTGATATGAGAGCTAAGAACTTTAAAGATTATTAAACTCATTTCAATCGAACCATTGAGATAAAATTGTTCAATTATACTGGCAGCAAAGTTTCCGTATTCAATTTCGATTTTGCTAATGCTTCGGGATATTTTAAGTAAGTCGATAGCAGCTTGGGTCCGAAATCTGTATTCAAGTATATTTTTCGAATTAAGAGAATATTCGATTATGTTGTGAACTAGCAAAATAGTAAGGATTTGAGAAATTAACTTTCGGTCCAATTCCAGATCGGATGCAATTAATTGTAGAGGATAGGATTTTTTTTGAATTAAGTGGTTGCATATCAGCCGTGGTACTTCACCAAAATTTTCTTTCACAACCAACAAGGCTAAGTAGTTCTCAGTTGTAGTCATTTTTAAAAGCTATGTAAATTTCCAATTTCGAATAAAGTTTTTTTTCAGTACATGTGCGAATTTATAAATGGATTTATTATTTCAAAAGGTGGCATGCAAACATAAATTTTTCTTATTTGAATATTTTATTTAAAAATTAACTTGTCTTTTTGTATCATTTTTAGTTCAAAGTAAATTTTATCAAATATTTATATACTTAAAGAATAAAATAAAAAAAAATTAGATTTTATGTGTTTAATTTTCTTTCAAAAAATATTGTCATATTTAAGTTGAATTTCATTAATTTTTAGTCAAAGGTACAGAATAATATGAAAATATTAAGGTTCAAGAAATGCAAAACGTCCAGACCATCTGCAAATCCCAATTTCGACCTCAAAATCTTAATCTGCATATTGAAACTAAATGAACATTTTTTTAGGAAAATAAAAGTAAAATTCAAAAAAGTAAAACCTAAAAATTTTTCCAAATGTAGTCTAGTTTCCAGAATCTGCGTAAAAACCGGGAGATCATTGAAGTTCCCCAGGACTAGATACAAAAAAAAGGGCTAAATTTTTACTCTTTTTTGTGGTAAAAATTGATAAATTTTTTTATTATTCTAAAAATACTTTCAAGCAGACTTTAATTTATTATTCTCTTAGTAGTTATCCTGAAGTAAGCAATTTTGAAATTACAAAAAAGTCCTACTCCTGAACCTGAGTAGATTTAAAATCAAATAGAAATCAAAAAACATTTTTTTTTAAGTCAAAATACACTTAATATACAATTGAGCGAAAATTTACACTAATTTCGCCAACAAAAATGGTGTTGGCCGTCTTGATGGCCGCTAGAGATAAATTAATTTTCAAAATTTCAACTTGTTTTCTTATGCTCAATACTTTTATCTATCAAATTTTCTTATTTTATTTTTATTTTTGTAAACGGTCATCAAAGCGGTCAACACCATTTTTTGCGATCTAGTTACCGCCATTGACTACTATCCACTTCTAGAATAAATACTTTAAGTAATTTTTTTTATGTTCAAAAAGACATTCTGTAAATGATTAAAAACAAAATTGGTGAAAATAATATCAAAATAAAGAAATAATTTTCTCGCAGCTACTTGAGTAATGTACATAAAATTTTAAATACCGAATAAAATTTCAACTTCAATTTATAGGGTTTTCCTAGAAATAATTGATAAGATGATTAAAGAATGAAGTGAAGATAAGGAGGCTAATTTTTTCATGAAAATAGTCGTCCTTCCTATGAGTATAATTAAAATATATCAGTGGGAGTCATAAAATTATAAGATTTATTGATAGCAATTATATATTAATTAAAAAATTTGAAAAATCGATTAATTAATGTGAAAGTAATTTGAAGCTGGATGTCGTTTGTTTAAAAAGCATTTTACTCTCAAAAAGCCAAATTTTTTTATTCATAAAATCAATACATTCATTTAATATTTGATAAAATTTCAAAATAGGGCTTTTAATAATTAATAATAATTCTTTAAATTATTTTAAATTTTTCAAAATTTATTTTCATTTAAGTTGTTTTTTTAATTGATTTCTAGATAGAAAAAAAAGAAATTTTCTCTCAATTAATAAAAAATATAAATAATAAAAATACTTTAAATTTTAAATTTTATTTTCTAAAAATTCGAAAATTTTAATTATTTCTTGTAACTTGAAACAATTTTGGAAAAATGTCCCTTAATTTTTTAAAAATTTTATCAGAAAGTGCTGAAAATTCAAGTTGCCACGGTCTCGCTAGAATCTCAAAGGGCCAAAATTGGTTGATCAAGATAATATGGATCCTATGCTTTTGCGCATCTTCTTCATATTGTGTTTTTAACCTTTCTCGAAGTTTAATCGATTTTTTTGATTATAATGTACACACCAAGGTAGAAAAGCATCGCTTATCATCCATTGAATTTCCAGCAATAACAATTTGTCACAAGAACTTGATAAATCCATTAAAATTAGAGCAATATTCACCTGATTTATTTTATAAATATTTGCAATCAAAAAATTTATCTCTAAACAGCTTAGATACTTCGAGTAATTTGTTTGAAAATTTTTACCAAATGGAAGCAAAATTTTTTTTAAATTTTTTGGAAGATACTGATTTGATTCTTAATGCCACTTATGAACTAGAAGATTTTTTTATAGATTGCTACTTTAGCTTTATTAAATGTACCGTAGACCAATTTGAACGTTTGATAATTCCAAAACTTGGAAGTTGCTTTAAATTTAATTCAAACAAATTATTTAATAAACCAATTGAGTCTATTTATGCTGGAACAAACGGAGGACTTAGTTTAGTTCTTAAATTGATTCCTGAAGATGAATTAAATGTTATTAAATCAAATGGTTTTCAGTTGTATATTCACAATTCGTCATCAATTCCATACAATAGTTTTGATTTAATTAATGTGCTCGGTGGATTGGAGACCAATATAGCTATTGTTCAAGAGCACATTTCAAAGCTTTCTTATCCATACTCAAGTTGCATTCATGATTCAAATTCTAAAAGGACAAATCTTTATGATAAAACTGTTTCTATGTTTGGAAGATATCAACAAAAGTTTTGCACATTTCTATGCTATTATGAATTCGTTAAAGATTTTTGTGGATGCTATTTTGTAGAGGTGTATGGAATTAAACACTCAGAAGCTTGTAATATTTCAAGAATGCTTGAATGTACAATTAATTATAATGAATTATTTGAACCAGGAAAATGCTTGAATTTGTGTCCTGAAGAATGTGAATCAATACGATATTATTATCAAATATCACAAAGTCATTTTCCAAGTCGTTTAACTTTTGATATTTTAAATAAAAAATATCCGAATTTACTTTATGATTATGAGAAAAACAAATCAAATTTGCTGACTATAAATGTTTATCATGACGATATTTCTCTAAGAACAATAAAAGATACGCCAGCCAAAACAGTTGAAAAACTGGTAGCTGAAATTGGAGGATTCATGGGTCTTTGTGTTGGTGCTAGTCTTTTGACTGTAATTGAATTGGTCGATCTATTAATTAGCTTAGTATTTTATTGCAAGCAAACTAAAATTAAAAAAATTATTCCAAAAACATAGAATTTTAGTTTAAATGTCTTATGCCAATAAAAAAATGAGAAAAAAAATTCAATTAAGTGTCTATTTATTTTCAAAATAATAAATCTTAAAATTTATTCAATGCTTTTGTATGGGATTTTCGATAGAACGAATTTCCATACAACGAATATAAAAATTTCCGCCCAACTTTGTCGTTATATCGAGGATTGACTGTAATTATAATAAAGCATGCATATAAAACATAAAAGATAAATGTTTGAAAGCTGATGCTTTCAAAAATGCATGCAATTCTAGCTTTTTGAGGTTTGACTTGGTTACCACAATTAAGCCATATGAATTTTTAGTTTCTATATCATATGGAAACAAGTTTTCAACAGTTTTCACTTTAAAATGCCATTTTATATGCTTATCTCATGATCAGTTGGAACTGCTTCATTTCAAATCAAAAGTAGTTCTTTTTCAGACATAAAAATTCTCAGCCCATTACTGCTTTTTGCTCCTTTCTCTTCCGATAAGGGTAAAGGTATTCTAGCCAGTTTTGTATAGTTTTTTTTATAAATTTTTTAAATCAGATGATAGCTTCAACATCTCCCTTGTAGCTAGTAAACTCTAGTATTACATCCCCACTCTCTTCATCGGTATGAGCTATATACTAATGCATCTCATTCAATCTTATAAAATATATAGATTTACATTTTTTTGCATTCAAACCCATATCCCATATCTGTATGCATTAAAAAATGACATTTTAATCTTTCTGTTTCTTTCTTTCTAACTTAATTTTTTTAATAAACTTGACTAGTAATAACTAAAATTTTTGAGTCATCAGTTTCTTACATTCGAATCTTATTTGAAACACAATTTGAAAAGACTTTTCAAATTGTGTTCCAAAACTGTTTATTTTATGCATAGAATAAGCAGTTTTGGACCAAGAACAGACCAGAGTTGTTCAAAAGTCATAAAGTCTTTGACTTTGAAAAGACTTTTAAATGAATTTTTTTGACTTTTGCAAAAGTCTGGAAAAGACCCTTGAGGACTCCACTTATAACCGAAGCCGACTTTTATATAATAAAATTTATATTATAGAATTTCCAAAAACCACATGCTGTTTAATAAGTTAATAAGCGTGGAGTTTATGCAAAAGGCGTTTTTGTTGTTTTTTATTATTAAAGAAGTCAAGAAGTATCTCATCAACGCATCAACCTTTTTAGGAATAAAACTATTTTGACTACCAACAATGAGATTATTTTCTTGAAGAAACGTAAATTGATACCTGATTAAACTGTGAAAGCCACTGATATGAGAGATACTAATTAATCATTCCATTCGGCATTTAATATTTCTTTGGTTCAGCTCTGCTAATCAAAAGGCACTAAAAATATGGTCCTAATTTGTTGATTTCTTTCACAAATTTTTACTTAAACTTAGACTCTAACATTAACTTTTTTGCAAAATATATTTTTTCATCAATTATTATTTTAAACGTTTTAATTAAAAAACTGTTCAATCGCCTTTTATTCATCATTTCGAGATTATTATGTATTTCTTCAAAATTTCAATTTCTTTTTTTCCTAAAAAAAACAAACTAAAAAATATTATGCAATAGTGTTTTCTTAAACAAGTTTGTGAATAAAATCTATTTTTTAAAAGTAGAATTCCATTCAAAAAGCTGGTTTCAAAGCATTTTTACTAAAAAAATCAAATTATAACTAGCTAGTTAAAATAGTATGTTAGGTTTAGTGATAAAATTTTTAAAAATTTATAATTGTGGATTTAAGTTTGATTTTGAAAATCTAACATAAATTAATAAAATATTTTGGCTTGATTAGGTTAAATTTTCATGAATCGGTCAAACTAAAAATTATATTTTTTATTACTAATAAAAAAATTATCATTTAATTATTAAAATTTTAATTTTTTTCTGATTTCGGCTTGACTTTAACTTTTATCAATGAAATTAGTTATGTTTTACTTTTTATTATAAGTGAGCTTTTTCATTGCTTTATTCATGTCTACCTGAATAGTCCTAGACAATTTAAACCTGAATTTTTTTCTCAATGACATTTAAGACAAAAAGCAAAGCTATTTAATATTTAATGATGATGAAAATATGCTAAATTTGATCCTAATAATTTTTATTCTACTTAAATTTTTGATTAATTTTAGGTCCGTTTATTAAATTCTTTTTTTCTCTTAAGTATTAGGTTAAAAAAAATAAAAAGTTTATATAATGTCAATATGAAGCCTAAAATTTTATTATGGAACTCGAAAAACAAAAAAATTCTGCTCACATGCTTATTCTTTCTAACAGTAATTTTGTATGCCAACAACTTCTATTCCACTAGTAAATTAGGCTCAAGTACTGATTTCAAAACCAAATGCAATTTGAACTATGCCAAATATTTGATAAGAGACCTGGTGATTATTCTTATTTCAATTTAAATAAATAAACTTAATTTTAAGTAATCATTTAAGTGTTCGTTATATGAACAAGAATCAAGCATTATGGGCAATTTATGTCCACAACTATGTGAAAAAGCGAGTTCCTATGAGTACTATAAAAACTATCATTTGACTGATTGCAATGTAAAGGGCCATTTTTCAGAGAATAATTTTGACTTGTCCAAAACAGTACTCCTATATGAGTTGAGAAAAATGAATAGAAACACTGACATTCCATTAAAATTAGTCCTGAAATCAACCAAACAATACTATTTGGATTTCGACACCCATTTAGATTTTGATTTTAAAGATAAACCAATTTTAGAACAGCTTGAATACTTGAAGGCTTACATAGATTCGACTTTACAGACAAAATTTGATATAAAACTTGACCCTAATGAGCTAAAAGCTTGGTCCTACGAGTATGAAAAAGACAAAAAATCGGCCATCGAATTCTTAAAAAATGATCTAGCACTTAAAAAAACCTATGACTTTAATTATTATGTTAAGCTATTTGCATCGGACAACTTTCATTTTTATATAGAAGCGCTTGAGAGCGAAGACAAAAGGAAAATGTCCAATTTTATACAAAATTTGATAACTCTTACTTCACAAGACGAGTATTTGTTTTATACGTTTTACCGTTTGAAGCCAGGAGCCATCAAAATATATGGCTCGTGCGGTCACTTTTATATGGTCGAGTTCGCCCGGCCTCTAACCTACAGAGTGCGCTCAATGGATCTAATAGAAAGAAAAAAGCTCGCTTTACAATTCCTAGAGCTTGTACACAACCTAGACACAACCTACCTTCTTAAAAAAAAGAATATGAGTTTAATATCCGAACCAGTGCAAATGTGTGATGTAAAATTAGACAATTTTGGACTCAACCATGAAGGAAAGCTGAGAATTATTGATACTGATATGGCTTCGCCAGACTCATACTTATTTTCGGAAAAAATTTGCGAGAGACATGAAGATTGTCATTTTTTTGATTGCAAATCTTATTGCAGTCCCGAAACTAGAAAATGTGTTGGACAGCGAGTAAATAATAATTTACAAGCTATTTGTGAAAAAATATTTGACAATGATCTTAATAAACTTGATGGCATTCTTACTGGAATTAAGTTTGAATCAAATTCTCATGATGAAGTAATGAATAGGTTAAAGCAATGCAAAAAACCGGGATTTTTCAAAAATTCAGACATACAATCCAAAGCAAATCCTAGAATAATTCGCGCTTTTACTAATTTATTATTAGATGAAGGAATAAAGCTTGGTAAGCAATAAAATATAAATTCAATTAATTTCTTAAGATTACTAAATTTAATGCGTAATTTTTACAAATGAAAAAAAAAGTTTTTATTTAAATCAAATAAAAAATATGAATTCAGTTTTATTTTGTTTGATATTTATTATTAAAAATATTAATTTTAAGATACATTTTAATTCATTTTCTTAGAGATTTTCTTCAAAGAATAATTAAGTATCCTACTGTAAATAGTTAATATTACTGTTAACCCTCATTAATTTGACCCATTGGTTTCGACTATTTTATTAATTGAAAATCTCAGATATTTGAAGTAAAGAATTTAGCACCAAATTAGTTTATTTATTTTCCAAAAAAATTATTGTTAATATCTGTATTTTTTTTTCATTTTTTACTTAATTCAGATTCAGGTTAGCGTCACAGGAAAGATGTTCGCTGATGTCGCTATATCACACCATTCATAATTATTTTTAAACGAAAATAACCTAAAAAACTAATTTTTAGTTAACTTTAACTTAAAATTATTAAACTTAAAATAAGTGAAATAATTTCTTGTCAACTAATTTTTAAATTGAAAATATTAAGTTTAAATTAACTAAAATTAGTTTATTTTGGTTACTTTGATTTGAAAAAAATTTTTGTTTAATTCTTTATTTTGTTTTATATTCAATAAATTTAAAATTTTTGGATGATCGAGGCAAAAATAGGAATCAAAACACTAATGAGAAGATGCCAAACAACCCAAAATATCATTTCAATAGATTCGACATTTATGCTAAAGATTTATTAATCTTTGATATCTCAAATTTCATCAAAGTAGTATCTATTGTAAGTGATTTTTATCGTCTGTTTTACTGAACTAATTGTTACTAATTCGCAATGCAGTTTTGTGAATATCAAATACAAATTATTTTTCTTTTTTAGAATTGAAATGATATTTTAAAGATTAATTTTTCATTAAAAACGATAAAATTAAATAAAAAATGAACAGAAAAAAAATATCAAAAAATTTTTTTTCTTCTTTTCTCTTAATTTCTCTAAAATAAGAATATTTCTCTTAATTACTTTAGGGATTTTCAAAATCCCTGTTTTATATATTTTATAAGTTTTAGTTTTAGAACTAGTTTTGTGAAATTTAGTACAATAGAACAGAAAAAAATGTAAATAATTCTTATTAACTTTTTTTTTAAGAGTCAAAAGCGAATTCTGTAAATTGTGCAACATTAAAAGTTGCACTTTTATTAACAATCTGGTAAAACTCTGCAAATTTAGCATAATTTAAATTTAGACACTAACTATGTTGCACTTTATTGCGCTAACAGAACTAGTAAAAGCCTTCAGAAAAAATTATAAGCTTTTAAGCTTTAATTTTGATCTATTTTTTTATTTTGAACCAAATTTCACAAGACCATAGTACTTCAAATAAGTCTAATATAAAATGTATTTAAAAAATACTGCAACGATTGGAACATATTCGATTGCACTAATTCTCCTTAAAGTAAATCTTAATTTTAAATCTTTAATCATTTAAAATCTTAATGGAGTTTAATTTTTTGTCTTTTTTTAAAAAATAATTTAGGCTAAAAAAGATACAATAAAGTATGTGCCACTAGTTGCAGTATTTTTCAAATATATTTTATATTAGTTATTTTTGATTTATCAAAATTAATTTGAATTTCACAATACCCAAAAATTTTATAGCTAAATTTTTTTTGAATGTAGGAACAACATCTAAATTTCTAGAAACTCTTTCTAACTAGATTAATTCGAATTTTTATTAGAAAACAGCCAAAGTTTTTTGTGTAATATGACTTGGAAAAAAAATTTACTTTTTAACAAACATTTAGTTGAAAAAAATTAACAAGCTATTCAAGTTAATTAATTATAAAATATACAGCAAAATCTATATGAATAAAATAAATTTAATTGAAAACTATAAATTTATTAATCTTGAATAGTTTTTCTTTATTTATGATTTGGCTATCAGTCTTATTAGATTATTGATGTTCCTCTAACCATAATTGAAATTTTTTGAGTCATTTAAAAAAAAATTTAACAAATGTAGTTTTTTCTAAAATATTAGATTGAAATCTTATAATTTTTTTTTTATATTTTTCGACATAAATTTAGAAAAAAATTTGAAAATTTATTAATGATAGAAAAAATGAAATCTAAGAAAAAAAAACTGGTAATCATATTTTGTAACGATATGTAATCCCACCCTTTTTTATTTTCAACTGTTTTACCTCAAGTATTAATATTTTAATTCATGCTCATTTTGTTTTAAAAGAAAACTTTCATATCTTAAAAAACAATTGTTTTGATGCTCAACGATTATTCATATTAAGCTAAATTTTAGTTACATTTTTTTTAAATGTTAATTTTACTTAATAATATCAGCTAAACGCTTATGAGTTTTTTAAGCCTCTTTTCAAAAACATCAAACAAGAATTTGATCTAAAAACAATTAAATTTAAATAAATTACTTTTGGAAACTAAGCATATTTTTCTGTATCTATAAAAATTTTATCAAATGTGATGGGTCAATTTGAATTTTCATATGTTAGTGTTAAACGACTTGGCAAAAAATGAAATTGTTAACAAAATCTGCTTGAACAATATTTATTTTTAATTTAAAATATAATGAAATTCTACAAAAAAATCTTTCATATTTTTTATTTAAATAATAACAAATGATAATACTAGATAATTTCAATAAAAATAAATCGTATCAAAAAATGGCTTTGGCTAACTTCTGTTCTTCATTCAGATCAAATAAATTGACTATTATTTATTTACTAAATCGTTATGTATTTACAGCACTTAAAGCTCGATTAGTCTAGGTGTAAATTTCGTTCAGATGTAACATTTGGTCTAAGGTCGTACGAAGTCTTGATAAAACCATTATTTTCAATTGCATTCAAATTTTTTTCCTGATCTAAGCTTACAAAATTTAGTAAGCGAACAATATTTCCAAAAGTAACTCCACCAGAAAAAATCAAACATGACAAACATGTTTGCAAATAGTCGAATTGAATTTGAGATTGACTTGAAAATAAATTAAAAAATTAATTAATAAAAAAATTTTAAATTTTTTACTTAAAAAATCCAACATAGCGCAGTATATTAACAAAAACAACGACAAAAAGTGCATTAAAGGAATTAAAGATAAATCCCACTTTGGTGTGGTCAAACCAGTACCAAAATACTAAACAAGTACCAGCAAGAATGACTATAAAATGAACAGGGCTTGAAAATTGAATTTTCTAAATATAAATTGATAAAAATAATTTAAAAAGCTTTTTATTATAACTAACAGCACATAATTGATTTATTCCAATGAACAATGCAAAACATTTTATGATCAACATTGAATCTGTTTCACTTGAAATGTGATTAAATTTGTGGTCGAAAAAAGAATAGGAAAAACCAATGTAAACTAATAAGAAACAAAACTAAAATTTAATAAAAAAATTTAGGTATTTGATGTTTACTTGCTGCTAGACCGCAAAGTGGAAGTGTCCACCAGCTGTTATGCAAAAAATACACCAAGCTTCTTGTTGAAAAATTCGTCTTGTATCCCATTTGCAGCAAATTAAGCACAAAGCCGACCAAAGCGCCTAATATAAAAAGCGCAAACGCTCGCAAAATAGAAGGTGTTTTCATATTTGGATCATGTTTATGATGAGATTTCATCTTGTTTAAATAGACTAGATCTATAAGTGAAATTTGTAAAAAATCGTTCGAGTTTTCATTTAAAATCTTCTGATTTTTTACGTATTTGAATGAAAATAAATTTATTTAGAAAAATCGTACCACTTTTTTTTGTGTTTTATTTTTTTTTAGGTTTTTGAAGTTAATCAAAATTTTTTGGAGAAAAAGGGAAAATTTCTACATATATTATGCGTTTTGAGATAAAATTATGCATTTACATGTCTTTAGGGTTCTTGTCTAAAAAAAAAATTAATTTTAGGCATCTTTATACAGAATAAATTTCGATTCAGAATGCATACGAATTGGAATTTTGTTCTAAATTAGAATATTAAAATCAATAAAATAAGTTTTTACTTGATGCTTTATTTTTATTCTTTTGCTATTTAAATTATTTTATTTTTAGACTTAATCTAATTTTATCAAATTTACACTGTATCATAGCAACATTAATTATTTTCGACTATTCGAATGTGAGATTTAAGATATAGAGCAATGTCAACTCGCTAAATTTTTCAAATTTAAAAATAAAAAAACTTAGTCTAAATTTAAATTTATTTTAAAAAATTTCCTATATGAGTGAAATATTCGGCGCGCGAAAATTTTGCCTGGAAGCGTTCAAAATAATTACGATCACGTTCACCAACATCAATAAGAAAATGGGTGTAAAGGGAATATTCATGTACATTGATCACTTGTGTTTTCAGTGTGTTTAAATTAGATAAGCCATCTTGATTCATACGTTTTATCGAAGAAAACAACAAAGATTCTCGGACAGGGTTGCGTTCAGATTTTGAATGATTCAACATTTTATACAGCCCATTTGAGGGGCTTGGTCTTGTTATACAAACATTTTTGGCAATCATTCTCATTCCAAAATCTTTAATTTATTAATGTTTAGTTAAAATTTTTTAAATTAAAAAAAAAAGATTTTTTTTTTAAATCAAAAATATTAAAATTATACAAAAAATTGTCAAATTCTTGTAATAAAAAATTTTAAATTAAAGTTTTATAAGTTTATAAATTTTGATCAAAAGGCTATTCTAAATTTTTCTCTTGTTATACCTGAATGTATTTAATGTAAATTCAAATAATTTTAGGTGTTTTTTTTTCCAGAATTAGGAGATAGAATAAAAATTTTGTTTTCATCTAAATAAAATACTCTTACAAGATTCTTATAAATTTTATTATTCTTATAAAATTTCAAAAGAGTGAAGCGTATCAATTCTTCAAATTTTATCCAGCAAGATTTTTTTATTTTAGATTTTTAAGATTTAAAATGAGTTAGAAATTAATTAACTTAATTTTGAATACAGTGATGCCATCAAATTTGTAAATTTTTTGAGATGAGGCTGAGTTGGAGGTTAAGATTGAGGTGTAGATGGATGTTCAAATTTTATTTTTTTAAAGATTTTTTTGATAAATTCTCAGCATTATCTACAAAAGTTACAAATTACAAAAAGACTGAATCACTAAGAGCTTGAAGTCAATATTTAAATAAAGTTGAATTTATTTGTTTATTAAATAAATTCAAGGAAAGCCTCAGGCTGCTCAGAATGGAACTAAGTCTGACTTTTTAGCGCAGCGTTAGTAAATAAATTAAATTAAGTTTTTTTTTTCTTAGTTTGTTTGAAAAGAGTTCAGAAAAGAGTTTAAGATGAACTGGAAAAAATATTGAATTACCTTTAATCTAATTAAAGAAAAAAGAAAGGTAAAAACTCTACGACAGAATATTTTGTGAAATTTATTATAATTTATCAAAAATTTTCTTGTAATATGGTAAGATTTGTGCAATTTAGTACAAAAAAACATTAAAGAATCATAAAAATTTTTTTCAAGGGGCTAAAATTTGATTCTGTAATTGCAACATGATTCAAACATCTTAGTTGTATTATCAAAAATATTCTTATAAAAGTTTGCTTATTTAAAATAAGCGTTTGCACAAAATAAGCAGACTTTTAAAGTTGATGCAACTATCATGGTAAATAGCCTGTATAGTCGAGCGGTATGTGTGTTAATCATACAACCCACTGATATCTCTATATATCTCTCAATATCTCTGCAATACGGGGCGCATGTTTAAACCCCTTTCATAAAAAATGGGGGACCAGTTTCGGTAAAATTTGCAGTGAAGATGATCGACTCGATGCAGTAGCCTCTGTATCAAATCGGCTTTTGCTCAAAAACTTGAAAAGATGAGCGCCTCCTCATTATCCACTAGGATAATCTTCGTATATGAATGAATTGATAGCATTATGTTTGTTTATTTAAATGTGGAATGTAATTTGATCTCAATTCTTAACAAGAAACAAAAAAAGAGGTAAAGCCACACCAAAAAAATTCTTCTAAAATGTTATCTTACAATTTTAACCCAATTTTTCAATACCTATATGAACCAATCTAACATACCAAATTTCAACAGTCACGTTTATTTAAAAATTAACAAAAGATTCAAAAGTTGAGTAATTGCATACACTTAGCACTTGGTCGTTACTTGGTCTTAAGACATAAATGTTTTCTTAGATCAAATAAAGCATTTAGAATAAATTGCAATTATATCTTAACCTTAACCTCTACCCCGAACAGGGATATTATCTGATAGGGATATTATTGTCTATATGATAGTTCAAAAATTAGTATATAAATAAAAAAAATAATTGTTAAAAATGAAAAATCAATTTACTAAGGTTTATCTAAAAGTTTTGACGTTCTATTTGAGTGTGAAAAATATGAACTGGTCATTTTAACTAGTTAAAAAATTTTTGAATAGAAGAAACACTTTGATAACCGAACTTTCTTTTATTTGATGAAATACGGTAATAGACACTGTAAACACTATTCAACATTTTGGAATAACTGGAAATAAAACAAACGGCGTATAGATGGATTGATTATTTTAAAAACCAACATTAGTTCAAGATATTCAATCAATGGGCAGGTCAGTTACAGAGACAAATACAGTCAATATTAAGTTGAATTACTTATTTATTTATTGAATTGAACTAGCTTAACACTAGAACGCCCGAGGGGTTTTTTAGACCCCTTTTTGAAAAATTAAAACTTTGATTTTATCACATGTAAATAAAATTTTAAAAAATGATCTAAATAAGCTAAAAATCTTGATTGTAATTTAGAAAATTAATAAATTTTCAAAGAAAATGTTTAATTTATCTTTATAACTTTATTTGAAATTTTTTTGCGAAATCAGCCGGGCTTTCTAGTGTTAAGAAGAAATAAAAGAAAAAAATAAATAAACAAAAAATTACTAATTAAAAAATTTAAAAAAGCACATTGAATCAGATATATCAATATTATTAAATGAGCATCGAAATTTATGCTAACTTAAAAGAATTTCCATTAATTAACTGAAAATCAAAAGAAAAAAAAGTGAAAATTTAGAGAGTCAAAAATTGAGATGGTTTGTTACAAGGGATGAGTCAACACCTTTCTTAAACTGTTCAGTTCCTATTTTTCAAGTGATTAATACCCGAAAAATGTATAATCTTAATCGACCATGTTTCTCACTCACAAGGCTTTGTTCTATATGATATTTGACAATAAGATCTATTTCTTTCTGCTAGTAATTTTTTTTGACTGCTAGTAAAAAAAATTAATTTAATGATTGCTAAATTTTTACACTTGATAGGTAAATTTTTTTATATGCTTCCTAAATAATTATTTGAATAACTTAATTGATTTTCTTGAAAAATGATATGTAAACAAATAATTGATAACTTCAGAAAAAAAGGTTAACCCTGGAAAAACAAAAAAATAAACCATTAGAAATTCAACCATCTGAATCTCGACAGCAACAGTTACAACAAGAACAGCAACAACAACAAGCTCCTCCTTTGGAAAATTCGTTTGAAGAGTATTACATTTTATCCAATGTTATAAATAGTGAAAACTTATCGGATCCTTTACGATTAAATGAACCGAATGATTTAAATATTGATCAAAATTATCAAGCTGATGCACAAAAATCTTCAAATGGTTCAAAACGTCGTGAAATACCTGGTGGTTCTACAACTAAAAAAAGAAATACAGATAATAGATCTGTCAGAAAATCAAAAAGACAGCGAAAAAACTAAAATTAATATTTCCATATGAAATTCTAATATTTTTTGTCGGTACTTAGCTTAATTTCATTATTATTTTTTTCTAACTTAATATGAAAAAAAATATTTTTGTTTATTTTATTAAACTTTTATTTTAACTATCAAAAAAATTTGCTACCAAGAAAAAAAAATTACTAGCAGAAGAAATAACGTCCTTTTACTATTAGCTAAATTCTTTAATCTTTTTTTCCCAAAACGTCAGACTACTCCTAAGATACTCCTAAGTAGATATGTAAAAAAAATTAAACTTTTTTACCGTCATCTTCAGCACCCCAATTCCAATATTCATTTGAAAACCCGTTTATGTATTTATATACATCTGGTGTAATGCACAGCACGCCGCCCACCAATAATTCGTATGGATTATGCGAATAAGAAGTCAACGGCTCTTTACCAATAGCCAAATCAGTTCTAATAGAGTAAGATAAATGTCTTGGCGAATAAGTCCATAAGTCTAAGTTATTCTTATACAAATAATTATAAAAGTTGTTATTACATTCATATATATTATGATCTGATTCGGGTATTAAATCAACATCATGTAATATCAAGCAATTGACTTTGGTGCCCCATTTTTTAATTATATAATCTATAGCAGTGTTGTAGATTCGTCCTTTATTAAAGCCATCATTTGTGTTCAATTGTTCAGCAACCACAATTCTATAGTTTAAAAATTGTCTTTGCAAAAATGAATGCAAATTAGCCAATAAGTCGATTAGATTATTTTCTCTTTTGAAAAAGGGTACTAAAATTATACTCATGCGATTTGTTTTTATGTCAATATATTTTCTAATTATCTCATGCTTTGACAAAGAGTATTCTAGATACTTTTTCATTGTGTTATAAGAATATTCAGTTTTTTTAGTTATTTCATTTAAAATTTTATATTTTTCATAGTCATCTTTTGTACCAATGTTGTAGAAAAATTCTTGCAAGCACAATGGAGCTTTGAATTGACCACCATGGTCTAAATTAATGTCTAAGTCAAGTTTTTTTAATTCAAATTGAGTTAAAGACTTATTGAAGTGCAAAAACTTTTTATATTCGAATCTATCAAATACTGATTTTGACATGAAATGGCTTTGATGTTTATTAATTGAACAAAATTTGAATTTTGAAAGAATTTTTTTTGCCAAGTCATTTGGATATGAGCTTAAATTTAAATTTTCATATTTGATATTTTGACTCGAATTGGTTAGATATGTTTTAAAAAGCAGATATTTAGAAGACGGATCTTTTTGTTTAAGAAAATTTCTTGCTGAATTTTGTCGATTAATATCCCAAATTGAACATCCAACTTTGTATCTTGTAACATTCTGACTGATTAAAGCATGCCGCATAAGATCGTAGCTCAGAGTAACTTGAACATTACTTGACAAACAAAAGCTAAATAAAAATCCCAAGCATAAAGCCAATATAAACACTATTAGTGTATTGAAAATTTTTAATTTAAGACCAGTTGGTGACCATTTGATTGCATCCGGATATAATTTTATAATAATTTTCAAAATGAATAGATTGTAAAATAACATCTTTTTTTTGTGTCGATATTTAAAATCATTTGGCTTTTTGTTATTTATTCTGTGGCATAGAACCATTTTGCTTTTAGTAGAAAAATAAGATAATCTCGAACAACAATAGCATGAACATTTGCTGTTTATTTTAGTCAATAAATTCATTTTTGGTTGCAAATTTTCATCTAAAATCATCTAAAAAACAGTAACAGTAAAACATTAGAAAATAAGGTAGAATATTTGAAAAATTCAAGTTACCAACTAGTACAAGTTAATTGAATTTTTTATAGATCATTTAGCCGAAAATGTTTAATTAAATTTTTTAGATATTTTCGAAAAAATGAATGACTCATTAGTTTCTTTTTATTTTAAAATGATAGTTTTAAAATGACATCTAAATTTCTAAAATATTTATTTTTTTTTTCGTTTTTATCTCAAGACTTATCCAAACCATTTTGACTAAAATCGAGTATGACTTTGAATTTTCCTTTTAATAGAGATAATTTATAAAATTATATATTTTAGGGGAAGTTTGATAACCTTGCCGTTTATATGTTGCTCACAAATATATTTTGTATTTAAAAATAAGATTTTAGTTAACAAAATATAAAATAAGTGATTATATCGCTTAGGTTTAATTTTTAAATATTTACTAATCAAGTTTTAGTTAAATGTTGACTTTTAAATTTCTTTTAATTTTCTTCTAAAAAATAATTGAAAATATTTTGATTTTTAGAATCACTTTAATAGGTATTTATATTTGTAAATTAATTAATAAGAATCTCTCGGCTTTTCATCTGATGAGTTTTTTTTTTTAATAAATAAGCTTTCTAATTACTTGTTGAAACGTTACATTTCATAATTTAACTTGTACGTTATTAGTTTTAAGAAAATTTTGAAAATACTTATATTGCGTCATTATTTTTCATGATTCTAAATTTTCATTTTAAATAATATCTTAAGAAATTTCTTTAGTAACAAAAAATAGTGAACTAAGTTGGATAAAAAATGTGATTATATTTTACATATTGGAATTTAAAATTTTATTTGTAAATTGCACACGATTTTAAAAATGTAACTTTTCTGATTCAAAATTTTTTTTATATAAAATATATATTTATTTACATTTTTAATTAAAAGAACATTTAAATGAGCATTTAAATAAATAACTCTAAAATTTTCTTAATCGGTTTATGTATTTTCTTTCAGGAGGAATCAAAGCTTCATTAAAATTTTGAATTGATTATAAGAAAAATATTTTCAAAATGAGGATTTTAGAATAAGATTATTGTCAAGATTAATTTGAATTAAATTTAAAGATGACAAATTAATTTTGAAGTTTAGAATTAGAGTTTAAAAAAATGGCTTAATATTCAAGAATTTTTGGATTATTAAATTATTAATTAATATTAATTTGGATTATTAATTTTAGAATTTAATTAAACAATTTAAATCTTCAATACCAAGCCTCTATAAATTAAGAATGTACCTGTATTAAAATTATTCTGATTTTACTTCTAGCTGTGCAACATCTTAGTAGTATCATACCACTAGAAAGGTTATATAAGTTAAATCATAAAATTTCTATATTGACTTGCTGTTGATTTGAAAATTTAAATTAATTAGAATACGTGATTTTTGTAATTTTTCAAGCAAAAATGATTTACTATTTTTTCATTATTTTTTATAATTGATTGATTTATAAAAATCTGATATTTAAGTTAATTAGTTAATTTATAAAAAATCAAATATATACAGAGAATAAAAATCTTGATGATTCTGAGTTCAAAGATGAGAAAGAGTTTAAATCTACTGGGTAATTTTACAAAAAAAATATAACTTAAAATATAATTTGTTACGTTTTGCGCTTAACAAATCAGTTCTTTGAAATAGTATTTTTTTAGAATTTTAAAAAAATCGTTATCAAATATTTATTAATGATGTGTTAAATCAGCATTTAATGGACCATAAGAAACCTCCTCTTGCATTCCAATTAATATTTCTTCTTTTATTATACAATTGAAATCAAATTCTTTGTTTAATAAAACAAGTGAAAATAGTTTTTTATCTTTCTTTTTTATATTTTTTATAATCCTAAAGGGCTTTTACAAAT
The DNA here is from genome assembly GCA_016987375.1 of Brachionus koreanus. Taxonomy (NCBI): domain Eukaryota; kingdom Metazoa; phylum Rotifera; class Eurotatoria; order Ploima; family Brachionidae; genus Brachionus; species Brachionus koreanus. The sequence goes on from PJRA01000030.1 coordinate 464,108, forward strand.
AGGTAATTGATTGATCTTCTTCTCTTTCAATAACAAGATCAGATTAAATTTTTTCTCTAAATTTTGATATTTTTTATTGCAAGGTGTCTCAAAATTTGGAGTTGATGGATTCGACATAGATCTTTTTTTTATAATCTACATTTATTTCTGTTGCTGCTAATTGTCTTCGTCATCTGAAGTCTCAAGTGGAACATTGTTCAATTTATCAAATTAATTTTCATATATCATTTAATAGTTCAGTACATGTTCGCTGAACCAAATCATTCGGCAACGAGAAACTGTGGCAAAGTCAGCAATTTCTTATCATCCAACACTGAGTTTAAATTTACAACCCATTCGGGATCAACGTCATCATCAAATTTTATCCATTGACGTTTGTTTAGCTCGCCTAAAGAATTTTCTTCCCTTTTAAATAGTTTAATAATTGAATTTAAAGAAAAAAAAGTTACCATTCAAGTTTTTCATCATTCAAAAATGGCTTCTTATTCTGACAGTTGATGTATTTGTGTGTAAACTACAAGATTTTATGTAAGTCCACACTTATTGATGCAAATTTTTTTGGGTCCAACAAACAAGAAACAGGATTTTTGTTTTTTTTTGAAAAATTTGGTCGAAATAGCAGCATAATTCATTTTGGTAAGTAATAACGGGTGAGGCATAAGTAAATAAACAAAAGTTAAGTTTAGTTTCCCGATTCGGAAAATGATCAGATGATATGATATATATATATTTAAATTACTAACCATTAGCTATAATATTGGTAAAATTTTTTTAAAAATGCCACTTTTTGTGACTGAACGAGAGAATTTTCGAAAAGCAGTCAAAAATATGATTTGGCAAATGAAAAAATCTGACCTTGTCGTGCACTTTACAAAGCAAGGAATTAATCGAAGTACCATATATAATAGAATCAACCGTATTCAAAATAAAGGGCCGACAAAATACAATAGGAGAACGGGTCGGAAGTTTCCAAAGAAGGTGTTGGTTTAAATAGCCATATCCGATCGAGGAATGTCAAAGCCACTTTTCCGAAGATCAAAGTCGGTTGCCATCAATTCCGAAATCTCTATCGACGAATGCTTGAATAAACGACTTCTTCCATTTATAGTTTCATCGAGACTTTGACCATGTTTTTTGGTCTGACTTAGCATCTGCTCACTATTCAAGGGACTGCATTAATTGGATGGACGAAAACGTAAGTTATGTGGCCAAAGACATCAACCCACCAAATGTTCCTCAAGCACGTCCAATTGAAAATTTTTGGGGTTGTTTAAGTCAGAAAGTATACGAAGGAGGTTGGCAAGCCTCAACTGAGCAGCAACTGATTAGCCGAATTGAGTTGAAGTTGAAGGAATTCGACTTAAATTTTGTAAAATCGCTAATGGCGGGTGTCAAAACAAATTTCAGAAAAATTTGCAACGTTGGAGGTTTTTTCTTTATTAAAAAATCGTACTTCTATTAAAAAATAAATTCTTTACCTTATAAAAAAACCATAACTTAATATAATTTTAAATTTTTGAGTTATTCACTTTTAATTTTTGTCCATTTACTTATGCCTCACCGGTTACGTTGTTTAAAATTTTTATTAGAGAAAAATATGGTGAATAATGACTTTATCAATTAATTACATTTATTTTATTTAATACATATTAAGTTTTGTGGTATCGTTTTTAATAGCCAAAATAAAAATAACCAAAAAATTGATTATTATTAGCTAATAGATATTTAAATTTAATATTAAAAATTTTAAATTGTTGATTTTTATTAAGATTTAGTAAAAAATAATGAAATAGGCTTGAAGAAAACACATTTGGTCAAATTCAAAACTTTTAATAAAAAAAAATTGTAATATGTTGAAAAATATTTTTTAATAACGAATTTAGCTATTTATCCTCAGTCATTAAATTAGTAACATGACATTTTATAATATATTTTACTTTTTTATCGGATACTAACCGATGTGCTCTTCTCCTTTTCCATGAAAAATTGATCCACTGAAATTATTTTTATTTTATATTTTAAAAAATATTCTCTAAATTTAATTTTATTAACCTTTGTTTAAAAGCAATGTAGCATATTTTTTAAGACAACTAAATTAAATTTAATTTTGCAATAGATAGAAATGTTGTAAATTTATATTTAAATTAGAATTTTGTAAATTCAAAACAAATTAGAAAAATGAGCAGAAAACACAGCGGTCTATCTTGGGTAAAAAAACAAGAACCAAAATTTATCAGAGAATTTAAAGAACGAATCGCTTATAAAGAGCAATCGTCAGTTGAAACTAAAGTATTTTTTGAATTTTTTTTTTTTAAATTTTAGCTAAAAAAATTTCAAAATTTAGAAAAAAAAAATTGAATCCGATCTTGTAATTGAAAGAGAAGAAGATCGACCACAAGTTGTTCAACTTAAAGCAGGAGATCTTGGCGAAAAAGAATATAAAGAGCTACGAGACAAAGAAGACATACAAAGTTGATTGAAAAATCATATTATAAAATTAAAATCTAACTTTTTTAAATTAACTTAAAGACGCAGCTTCATCGTTTGGAAAAATTTTGTTTAGAAAACCCAAGAAAAATACTCTTGAAGAAACAAATCAGGAATCATCAACAAACAAAGCAGCTGAAATCGATCTTATTTTTAATCTTAACGAAAAGGGAGAAGAAAAAGTTGAATCAATTGAAGATAAACCATCCGAAATCGAAGTTCAAGCTAAAAAAATTTACCTTGATAACGAGGAAGAAGAAATTAAACCAGGACTACAGGTAGGCAAAAAGCGCTTTATTGACGGTCCTACAACAAAAGCAACAAATTTATCAGCAGCCAAAGTTCTCGCCAGAGAGTCCAAAGCTGGAAACAAAAAACTTCTGTCGTTCTACGACGAAGAACAAGAAGAAATTGAAGAATTTTCACGAGAAGACTTTTTGGAAAAGCAAGAACGCGACCTAAAGCGAAAACTAGAAGAAGATTCCGATTAATGGAAGTTAATATAGAAAAATCAGTTTTATTATTGGGCGAAGCCAATTTTTCTTTTACTATTTCTCTTTTAAATTATTGTGAACCAAAATTTATAACAACTACTTGTTTCGAGTCAAAAGATCAACTGATAAAATATAATCCAGAACTTGTACATAGAAATTTAACTAAACTGTCCGAGCAAAATGTTTTTCCACTTTTTGGAATTGATGCTTGTAGTTTAGAGAAACATTTTGGGAAAAAAAAATTTGACCGAGTCATTTTCATGTTCCCTCATGTAAGTGGCAGATCAAATTTGAAAAAAAATAGAGATTTAATAGACAGATTTTTTTTTTCATGTAAAAATGTTTTAATTGATGAAAATTCAGCAATTTTTGTTAGCTTAGCTAAAGGCCAAGGAGGAACTAGTTTTGAAACAGAGCCTGAAAAAAGACTTAGTAAAGACTCGTGGACAATAAATCAATTGGCCCAAAGAAATAGTCTTATTTTAACCGATTGTTATGAATTTAAAGGTGAAAAATTTCCTTATTATACATCAACTGGATTTCGTAATCAGCAAAAGTCATTTTTGACTCAATCGGGTCTAGTCCACAAATTTCAGCTTAGTTCAAATTTTGAGTTTCTAAATCCTGATCATCCAATAAAGCAAATAGAAAAATATCTTTCAATTTATTTAGATGAAAAAATAAGTGGTCAATTTGTGGAAGAAAGATTGAATTTTAAAATAGAAGATTTTCAAGACTTCATTGAAATACCAAGATATAAATATGAAATTAAATTTTCAGATATTCACAAGAAAATGCTTGAAAAAGTTGACATTGATGTTTGCTTTAATGTAAGCGAGTATCTGAAAAATTTATTTGCTTTGGATGATGTTCGACTAGTTTTTTCTAAAGATCCACGTGTGCTTAAATGTGAGGAAATAAATGATTTATTTAAACTTAAGTGGAGAATTGTGCCTTTTTCAATAGAAACACTAAAATGGAATCATGATATTAGTTTTTGGTATGATGAAAAAGAGTTTGATATAAATATATTTTTGGACATAGTCAGAACTTGTTCGAATCTAATACGTTTTATTAAGCTTGTTGATTCATTTAATAGTTCTGGTAAAAATGCATATTGTTTTCGTTTAATTTATGAGTCGTGTGATGAAGCGTTAGATTGGAAATCAACAACACAAATTCAACAGCAACTCAGAGAAAATTTGATTTCGAAATTAGGAAATATTATAAATTTAAGATAATGGTTCTAGATGTAAATAAATTATTATAACTATGGAAATTTTGTTTTTATTGTGTCAATGAATTTTTTTGTTCGTAAAAACTAAAATAAAAATTTACACATTTCACCAGAAAAAAATTTTTAAGGATTTTTGATTTTAAGGTTTTATTTTTCTGATGTTTATTTAATTAAATTTTTTTTTTTAAAACCTGGATATATTCGGATAAAAAAATTTCTTGATTAAAAATATTAAAAATAATTGTTTAAATTTAATTGTTTTAGTGACGAATCTTTTTTAAATCAGGTTTTCTTGATACCTGATATAAAAAATCAGGAGAATTTTCTTTCTTGCTACTTCAGTAAAGGTCAAATTTTTTAGGAACTTTATTCTAACGTATGTTGACTTTTGCTTTATGCTATTTTCCAAAAGAAGCAATATATAAATTAGCTAAAAACCATTATATTTCTATTATAAGTGTTTTAAATTTTAGCGAAAAGCTTTAATGAAACCAAAAACGCTTTAGAAAGTTATTAGTGTTGGATGCGGTCTTAGCGAACCGGTCAAAATTGCGGACGGTTTTTGCGGTCAGACGGCTGGTTCTCCAAAAGGTCTCAAATTTTGACCGCCAAAAAATACGGCCAGCAATTTTGTGTACGTTCTTTTGGTCGGTCTCTCAGGCGGTCTGAATATTTTGACCTCAAAAAAATACGGCCAAATTAATACGAGAGGCCACAAATACGGCCAACTATTTTGCCGGCGGTTATTTGGCCGGTCTTCCAAACGGTCTAAATTTTTTAAAGATTTTAAAATTCATAATTATTTAATTAAATATTTAAGGTTATAAATTTGAAAAAAATTTAGAATCAAAGATAATTTAAATATTTTTTTGAAAATTTTTTTTAACAAAAAATCTTTTTTTGATAAGAAAAATTACTGTAATTACTATAGATATTTGTTAAAAACTTTTAAAATTTCAATCAAAAATATTTCATTTTAACAAATATAGCTCATATACTACTTGGCCGTATTTTTTTGCGGTCTAAAATTGAGACCGTTTGGGAGACCGGCCAAATGACCGCCCGTATTTTTTTTGCTTAGTTTAGCGAATACGGTCTCGGCCACAAACAATTTTTAGCGGATGACTGACCGTGTGTACGGATCCCAACACTAAAACTTATGGTCTTTATTCATTTCAAGATAAACTTTTTGAAAGAATACTAAATTTCTCTTGAGAAAAAATTATATAAAATGACTCAAGAAATTCGAATTATCTTTTAAGAAACGGCAATAACCTAATTTAACGAATGGTCATATCAAGAAGTGAAGAAAAAATATTTTTACTCAAGATTAATAAGTTCCTTTTAGATCAAGAACTATGTTGAGTTTTCAACGTTTAAGCGTTAAATTTTCAATAGCATTAAATTAAAATTTAAATAGATTTTCGTTCAAAATTTGAATCATTTAACTTTAATACTTGATTTTAAATTTTTCAAAAAAAAATTTAAATTTTAAATAACTCTATTTATCTTTTATAATTTTACACAATTTAAAATGAATATTTTTTGTTTCTAATGAATTAAAATAAATCAAGAGTTAATCAGTCTTTTAAAGCATGGGCACTAGCAAGTTGATTAACTTTGAAATTTAAAAAAGATCAAGTTTATTTATTTTGGATCTAGAAAAATATAAAAAAAAACAGAACCCTTTGCATTGTCAAAAACTTGATGCATTAATTGGTGTCATTAAATCAATTTTTTATTTTAGTCTAAAATAAAAAGTAGAAAAATTTTTTTAAGGATTTTTGATTTTAAGGTTTTATTTTTCTGATGTTTATTTGATTAAATTTTTTTTAAAAACCTGGATATTTTGGGAGAATTTATGATAAAAAAAATTCTTGATAACCTAATTAAAAATAATTATTTAAATTTAATTATTATTTTGATTTTTGCTCTACGCTTTATGGTTTATAGTAAAACGGCTTAATTATTTTATATTTGAACGGGATGAAATCTTTTAAGTTAGCTTAGAAAATTGTTAATTTTGAGTAGGGATTGGGAATTTTTTTCTAAAATTATATAATTTAGCGTTCAGAAAATCTGAAACCAAAAACAGCTTTTGAAAAAAAAAATTTTTTTTAAATTTTTTAAGTTAAAAATAAAAATGGTTTTAGTTCTATCAAATCATGTTTTAGGTTTAGGGCTTAAATCATAGATTTTTAATTTTATATGAACCACCTTTTATGCCATTAAATTTCAAACATGTTTAAAGAATCCGCCAAAAAAATTTTTTTTTAAATTTTTGTTTTAAGTGTAGTGTTTAAAGAGATGAATTAATAGACTAATTCGTTTATTATTATTAGGATATTTCCCCTTTATTGCCTAAATTCACCCAATTAACCTTGAAAATAACTTAAAATGAAAAGAAATGAAAAGCAAAATAAATTATTAAAAATGCTGAAAATTAAGCGAATAAAAATTTTCAGAAATCTAAAAACAAAAGGATCAATTTTTGCTTTTTATGTGATCTTAGTTTTGATTTAGGGACCACAATGAGTTTAAAATCATTGTTGACGTGTGTGACTTTCAAGTCAGTGAAAATATTTTAAAAAGTTTTTTCTTGTAAAAATACATCATATTTTCTTTATTTTTTTTCAAATCACCGTAAAATTTATTAATGACTTTCATGAAAGAGTTTGAAAAAAGCTGGCAAATAGGTGAAAAATCGGTCATCTTGGCGATTTTCAGGGCTAACCAGTTGAAAAAATTGGCCTATTAAGTTTACAGGATTACCCCTAACCCCATCAAACTTAGAATCTAAATGGATAATCTAAAAATTTCCCGTTTTCTATTGTCTTTAGAAAAATAATCAAAAAAATAGGTGACCCGGTTATTTTTTCATTTATTTATGTGTTTATTCTCAGATACTTTTTAACTTAAATTTCTGTTTTTTAACTAGTTTGAATTAGAAATTTAGCTATATTAAATATTTTTAGTATCAATTTGTTTTATCTAAGTATCTAAATTATTTAATTGAATATCAAAGTTTTTTTGTTATAAGGTTCAAAAAATGCAAAGCGTTCACACTATCTGCAAATCCCAGGCTCAGGGCTCTAGAAAAAATTCACCCTTTAAAATGTTTAAAAGTCTTTAAGACCTAAAAATTTAATGAATTATTTTAAAAATTTTCAAAATATTATATATACTATGAACCATATATATCTGAAGAAGCATAAAATTTTCCACATTTTGTTGTTTATTTTTTTATAAAAATGGGATCTGGTAGTTTAATTTATTGAAAAAATGTAAAAATAAAAAACACAAACGCTAATTTTCACTTATTATTTGTTAAAAATATAGTTTGGGTCTAAACCCCGGCAGTTTGGAATGGATCTTAGTCCTTCTTTTCAACCGCATGAAAAAAAAAATCTTATTTTTTAAATTGAAATTTAGATTGAATATAAAATTTTAAAATACTAGAATTTTATTAAAATTTTTATCGGATTTTTGACCAAAATTAATTCCGACCGTTTAGTGGCCGGCCGGTCTAGACACGGTGGCAGTTTTCCGGTTTGTTTGTTGGCCGCCAAACACATGGTCGGAATTAATTTTGGCCTGCCTCAAAAAGGTAAATGACTAAAAAAGTAAATTAGTAATAAAAAATTTTAGTGAGTAAATTTACTTAAAAATTTATTCAATTTTTTCAATAAATTTTACCATATTTTACCAGATTTTAAGCAAATTTTAAATTTATTTAAAAAATATATTTTTTCAGCTAGAAACTACACAATAAGATAAAATTAAAAAAGTTCTTTAAATTGAGCTCTATTGGTATTCATAGTCAAGGAAAATTGTGTTAAGCATGAATTTAAAAAGTGCTTAGCCCTTTTTTCTATTATAAAGCATCATAAAAAGAATACAATTTTTTTAAAAAAGGATAAAAATTTTTAAGCCAAAATTATTTTGTTAGTTAAAATACACATCATTAAATTTTTAATTAGATATGAAATTAAAATTTAAAATTTTACTTAGATTTTTTAGAACTTAGACCAAGAGATCGGATAAACGAAAATGCTTAAGATTAAATGGAAGAAAAAAATTTACAGTATAAGTTTATTCTTTTTAGGATTATTTTTTATTGCAATTTTTCGTTTACAAAAAAATAAACGTATGCAATTGTTTCAGTCAAAATCATCTCAATTATCCAATGTTACGATTTATTCTTTAACTAATTCACTTGAGCCTGACCACATTTATAAAAATATCCAGTGCCGCAAATCAAAATTAATAAATGTACAGACTACTTTATGTGTTCATGATTTAGAAAAAGACATATTTGTTTCTAAAAGTATTTGGTTCAATGGTGTTTGGGAAGAAGATATTCTACAATACTTTTTAAAATTTATTTCGCATGATCATTTAATCTTTGACATTGGAGCTCAAATAGGTAATAGATTTTTAAATTTATTCAAAAAAATTAACACGCATCGTTATAATAGGACAGTACTCATTGTTTGCTGCCAAAATGGGGTATAAAGTAATTGCAGTCGAGCCATTCTATGAAAATCTAATAAGAATACACAAAGCTTCTATTTTAGAAAATATTCAAGATAAAATTATTCTGGTAAACAATGCCTTATCAAATAATCGAGGGCAAATAAAAAAGCTCAACCAGAATAAGGTTAATATAGGGGGCCAGAATTTAATTGGTAAAGAAATTTTCCATTTGGAAAAATGCTTAAATTATATAAATTTTTTTAGAAAATCAAAATGAGTTCAATGATTATTCACAAGTTCAAAAAAATAAATATTTCGTTAGAACCATATGCATGGATGACTTGATAACAATTTTTCCTTTAAAAAGAGACGGTACAATGTATATGAAAGGTATTATCAAGTTAGATATTGAAGGTCATGAATCTTTAATATTTGAATGCGCATCGATGTTTTTCAAACAGATAAATATTGAAATAATTCTTATGGAATGGATGAATATAGCCTCTCAAACTAACATTGAAAAAATTGAGAATACAATTAAATTTTTGTTGAAAAGAGATTTTTTGCCATATGATAGAGTAAGTGAATTAAGGATATCAGATTGGCGCTCTTGGCCAAAAGATATAATTTGGAAAAAAATTAAACTTTAAATTTTAATTATTGATTAAAAATTCATTTTAATTTATCAATTTAATTTTCTTAATTTAAAAATTCAAATTTAAAAAAACCTGGTTTTAAAATTCAAATTTACAAATAATTGAAACATCAAATTAAAATTTTTGAACACTTATTAAATTAATAAAAGCTCATGATATTATGAGTTACTATTTAGTGATGCATTTTAGCAGACCGGTCCAAATCGCGGACGGTTTTTTGCGGTCAGACAGCCGATCTTTTTTACGGTCTCAAATTTTGACCGGCAAAAAATACTGCCAACCAAAAATCAATACATCAATACGGCCAACTAGTATGCGGACGCCCATAAATCCGGTCTGATGACCGCCCGCATACAAGTTGGCCGAATTTGACGAATACGATTGCAGTCAAAAAAAATTTTTCCAGTTTAGTGACCGTGTGTACGGATCCCAACACTAGTACTATTAAGATTGTCGAGTTTTCTTTTGCCTATAATCAAGTTGATTTTTCTATTTTACTAAAATAATAATTTGGGATATTTGATTGATAGTTTAAAAGGATCTAATCAGATATACGAAGCATGAAAAACGTTTTTAAGAAATTCAATAATTATTGCTTAAAATTTAAGCTTTAAACTAAAATGAAAATTATTTCATCTTTATATTTCAGAAAATGTTTTTTTTTAATTAATTTGATTAGTATTTTTTGCAAAATAAAATTTTTTGTCTATTTTCAATTCGCTTTCCAAGGTTCTTTTCTTCCATCCAATTTATAAATCTTCATTGTCAAAATTCCAAAAAAAGTCTTTTAAAAAGTCGCCAAATTAATATAATATTTACATTTAAATAAATTTTTTAAAAAAAATTGTCGCATATTAGTTTAAATTGAAGATGATAAACTTCTAAAAAAAAAGGTAGAAAATTAATTTATCTTTTTACATATTTAAATAAGTAAACTAGAATAAATATCAAGTAGAGTTTTACCTTTAAAATGTAAATGCTATCTGGTGTTTCTTAACGAATTTTCGTTTGATTTTTTTTTCGGTTGAATATTCAATTATTCAAAATTTTTTTTTATTTATAAATTTTTGCTGTATTTAGATTTTTTTAAAGAATGAGAAACTTTGATTTGCGAAAAATGCTATATGAGTTAAATTTTTCTAATGGTCATTAGAATGTATTGTTGTAAAATTTTAAATAAAAGACTAAATGAACATAATCAAATTGACATTAACATTTTATTTATCACATAACTCTTGTTTAAAGATTAAATAAGTAATAAGTATACACCCAATGACACTGATAAATTAAAACACTGAAATCAAATAAAATAAGTAAGTATAAAAATTTGATAATTTTATCTGCGTTAGATCATATTATCTTATGACTTAAGAATAAAATTAAAAAAGAGAAAATCAAAATAAGATTGATAAAGAATATATTCAAAATGATTTTAAAATTTTTTTTTGGACTTTTCATCATATTGCCAGTATTTTCAAATGAATGGAAATGTACAGATGTAAGATCACTACTTGAAATTGAGGCCTTTAATATTGATCCATCAAAGCAAATAGTTTTGGAATATCAATTTACCGATTGTACTGAATGTGATTTATTGTATATTTCTAGTTTAAAAGTAGATCCAAAGAATTCATCTCGTTATATAGCTTATGGAGAATTTGATCCTAATTTTTCATTTCAGATTCAAATATCTCAAAAAAATAGACAAAATCAAACCGAAAAAATAATTTGTCCTAAATTTACATACGATGAATTTGGCGAGTGTGGAATTTACAAAATAAGCATTAATGATAAATTTGAGTGTAGTGGTGTTATGAATATAAAAAAGCCAAATAATATATATATTGTTCTTTATTATGGCATTCCTCTGATACTTATTTTATTGATTGGAATGAATTTGGTTGAAAAATATTATGACAGAATAAAATTAATTTTGACCAGAAGCCGCACTCAACCTAAAGAACAGATAAGCTTAGACTTTGAACAAAAAACTGTTAAAAAAAAAGAACGCTTTGATTCAATTGATACATTTAGAGGCTTGAGTATAATAGTCATGATTTTTAATCAATATGGATGGGGCACTTTTATGTATCATTGTGCTTGGTCCGGCTTAAATCTATCTGCATTCGTTTTTCCATGGTTTTTGTTTATCATGGGCGTATCAGTACCAATTTCAATGAATTCAATGTTGAGTAAACCTGATTCAAAACGATTAAGAATATTTTCAAGAATTGTGTATCGAACTTTTAAATTATTCCTAATTGGATTTTTACTTGTGTCTGATTTTGATTTTAAGTTTTCAACTGCACGGATATTTGGTGTGCTTCAACGCATATCAATTTGCTATTTTGTTGTGGCAACATTGGAGTTAATTTTTTGGAAACCAATTGATTCAATTGCAGAAACAAACAATTGGAAGAGACATTTCAAGGATTTTATTTATGCGATTCCTCATTTTGTATTTATTCATTTATTGATTTTTGTTTGGTTTATGATTGTTTACTTGCTGCCTGTTCCCGGTTGTCCAACAGGATACTTGGGACCTGGCGGAAACGAATACGGTGCCAAATATTTTAATTGCACAGGTGGTGCTACTGGATACATTGATAAAGTAATACTAGGTTATGGACACCTTTATTCGGATTTAGTCATAACACAAAAAGTGTATCAAATCGATAGATATGAACCAGAGGGTTTATGGGGTACATTGCCTAGTATTTGTTTGGCTTATTATGGTGTTATAGCTGGTAGGATATTATTGTTTTACAAAGATGCGAAAAAACGCTTGATTTACTTGGTTTCTTGGGCTTTGATAACTTTTTTGCTTTTTGGAATTTTATGCCAATTTGATTTGAAAAATGGATGGCTGCCAGTAAACAAAAATGTATGGACATATTCATTTACTTTAGTAACTGCTAGTTCTTCTTTCTTAATTCAGGCTTTCTTTTATGTATTAATTGAATATAAAAAATTCTGGACTGGAGCACCATTTAGACATGTTGGTTTAAATTCAATTTTTATCTATATTTGCCAAGCAGTTTTCTGGTTCAGGTAACAAAAATATTTTGTGGAAATTAAAAAAAAAATTTTTGGTCATTTTTAAAACATTTAATTTAGATTTCCGGTTCAATGGAAGGTTGAATGGAAGCATGAGGAAAAATTTTTGCAATGTATTTGGGGTTCGTTCGTATGGATTTTAGTTTCAGTTTATTTATATCGAAAGAAAATTTTTATAAATATCTGAGTTTATTTGGTATATATTAAATTTTTAAAATAAAACTTCATGTATTTCAAGCTTTTTGCCTTGCTTCTATTTTAATGAATAAATCAATTGAAAAATTATGTATTTGTTTCTTTATATATAGATTTAAACTGTGTTAAATTATCTTGAAATTTAGGTGTTAGTTGAAATCTATTTTGTAAAAACAAAATCTGTTTTTCATTTAAGTAACAAATTTCGAAATACTCATGCTATTATTAACTAAAAAAATGTGATTTTTTATACAAATAAGTGCTGATAAGAATGGTATAAATTTAACGTTTTTTTTATTTTAAAAATAAATCCGCATTCACAAAATGTTCAAATTTTTTAAGTTAAAATCAGTAATTATAATTTATTTCATAAGTTGCATTTCAAGTGCAATTTCAGTTTCAATTGAGTTGAAAAAGCAAGTTGAACCAAACAATGAATATTTGGATGGAATAACTCGTTTGTCTTTAGGTCAATGTACAGCAGCTTGTTCGTCAGGAATTCTTGCAATGGAATCGTTCTGTAGAGTTATTCCTGGTACAACTCCTCAAATCCTTGCTTTAAAAGCAGCCTGTTGGGCAGCCGCAAATGCTCTGAATACACCAACTGGAATTACTGCATGTACGAATTTCTGCTATTGGTATTTTTCATAAAAAAATAAAATATTAAGAATAAATTTGATAAAATGGCTAATTTTTATTTAACACATTTAAGATTAATTATTGTTTTATTAATTATGGTCTGATTTTTCTTAAATTGATAATTCAAAACATTAAAAATTAAGAAATTATTTAAAACAAACTTAGATCATCTTAGATAAAAAAAAATCTTGATCAGTTAAGCTATTAGCTATTTGCAATATTTTATTTTTTGATTTATCAATATTACTTGTATTAATTAGAATAATGTTTTTGTTATCATCTCACATTTATTTTCCAGTAAAGTGTCAAATTAAATAGCTGAAAAATCTGGAAATAAATAAAATTATTATTAAATAGTATAAATTCATATGATCATATAGGTTGAATTGACTCGGTCAAATGTAATTACTTTTATATTTATTTTATTAAATTTTGAAATTATTTTTTTATATAAATTTTGACCTATGAGGACTATACAAGTTTTTTGTCAATAAATAATAATAATAATTATTGAACCTAAAAAAAAACAGATTCACACTTTGACATGCAACATAAAGTCAACAATTTGTTTTATTTTATGTATTTTTCTTAGACGGTCTCTTTTAAACTATAATTATTTGTATTTTCTAATCAATAAAATTCTGCCTTTGTAATGGAATAATTTATTTGCTTCCAAAAACCTTCTTCCAAGAGTCCAATAGCGATTGATAATTAATCTAACCCAGAATTACGGTTTATTTGCGCGATATAATAAGATTAGAAAAAATAAAATATTCTTCCGGGACAGCTCCGAATGACAGCGCCTTCTTTTAAGCCCTCATGATTAAATCAAATGTTACTTAATCCAATTCATTTTTAACTCTTTAAACAAATTTTAACTTCTTGATGTATTTTTGGAAATACCCTTTGCACATTGCTTTTGTTGTATAATGAATTATGACGGATGATGAAAAACATGTAAATTACAAAAAAAAATTTTCCTAATGAGCTTTAAAAAATTTAATTAAATAATTAAAAAAAAAAGATTTATTAAATAAAATGTATCATTTCTGATAAATATTTCTGTTTAGCTTCGAAAAAAATACTTATTTATTCATTTTGATAAAGAAAAATACATAGTTACACTATACCACTTTAAGAACTATTTCTTAATTATCAACTAAAATACCAATACTTCTTATGTTCTGGGTAATTAGAGTTTAATTAGAGCAAATCAACTTGTCAAATCATATCATCTGATATTATCTGATATTAGTTACTATCATTTTTTGCCCCTTCTTTATATAAGCAAATATAATTCGATATAAATTGTCTCTAATACTTATATCATCTTTTTTACATTTTTTTGTAAAAATCTAAAAATTTCAAATTTGAGGGTTTAAGCGAAAGCTATTCGGACAAACCCGGGGGGCGTTTCCCCACAATTATTTATTAAATAAAAATAAATAAAAAATAATTTGATAAAAATTTTAAAAGAAAATTTAAAAAATTTAATTTTGATATAAAAGAAAGTCTATAGGTAAAGACAAGTTTTTGAGATCTAAAAATATATCTTTATAAAACAAGTAAAAATTTAAATGATTTTTTTAAGTAAAACTAAAAGATGTCTAAGATTGCTTTAAATCGGATTGAAAAATGCAGAAGAATATAGTTAATGTCCCATCGTGGCATGATAGCCAAATTAAAAGACCTAAATATCCACTACTAATTTTTAAATTAGATCTGAAGCTTCATCATCCGAGAATTTAATAACTGGTAGTTGTCTCTCTCTGACCTTGTTTATTCTTTTCTTCAGTGATATTGCCAATGGCCTGCCAAAAAGTGAAGTAAAAACTGTTTGCATATGATCTTTACATATGGATTACGAGAACTTCGAAAAAAAGAAATTACGCTTCTCCTATAAGCTGCAATAGAGAAAATCGTGTAGTTTTGCAACAAATGGGGCTTCAAAATATATAGAACAAAAAAATGTCACACTACTTTCACAAGAGCTGGCGTCTGAATAAACTACTAAAGAAAATACAAGCTCAACATCAAAATTGAGCAAGAAGAGGTACCACTAGAGCCGAATGCAACTTTTTTAGACATCAAACTGGATCTAAAACTAACAAAGCACATCTACAAGACGTCATAAAAATACAGACGTCAAAAAAGAATCTAATTCGCAAAATTAAAAGCTTTAAATGGAGTTCATCTCTAATAATTAATTTAACCCTCTAAAAAAAACATTAATCCACTCGTTGTTTGACTATTGTTTCAAATTAAAAAACATTTTTAAAAAATTTAATTTATTTTTAAAAATGAACAAAAAATTAAAAATCGATTAAATTTTTAATTAGAATGGATGAAACCAAAACCAAAATTCAACAAATGAATAAACTCAAATGAGGAATTGAAAAAGTTAATTTCTTAAAAAATTTCTTTTCCATTGATATCAATTGGTTTCCTAAAAATTAATATCAATGTTACGAAAAAAAAAAGAAAAATTGATTGAAATCTGAAAATTCTCATATTACAAAAGTCACATGTTTTTTTCCGAATTGAAGTTCATTTTAGTGAGAAAATAAATTTTGCTCTTTTAATAAATCGCGCTCAAAGGCTATTTTACTCAAGTACTTATTCAAGGCTATTTAATTTTTTGATTAGACAATCACTCAAGAGGGCTTATTAGATTAATAAGCCGAACACTAAACAAACATTCTGAAAAGATCAAATCGTTTAAAGAAGAGGCTAGCTCAGGGCCAATACAACCTATGATTCGAAGCACGCTTGTATTTTTTAGCTCACCATATGTGACCATGTACATAATTGAAACCAAGTGAATCTAAAAACAATAGATAAGAACAGAAAGCAAATTAATTAATATATCACTATAGATTAAAATAACATGATTACAAATCTATTATTTCAAGCAATTTATTAATCGTTTTGAATTTAAAATTTGTTGGCGTTTGCTTTAAATTTCCACTTTATTTAACATCAAAGGCTTTCAAAATGCAGAGTTAAAGACCTACCTTATGTTTTAGCTAACAGATAAATTTAAATCAGTATTTAAAAGCTAAAGGCAGTCTGTTTGGAATGAATAGGCAGATTAACTATTATCAGACTAGTGCGGTTTACACACAGATTGAGTAATGTTAGATGCCAGCCAAAGGCTATGTCAAACGGATTAGCAATCATTTTAAAATCTTTTCTATAAACAAAACTACACAAGCGTTTGTAACAGACTTGTGTCGTACTCAAGTGGACATTCAAAAGTAGTTCTTCCGATTTTGCTGATTATAAAATAAGCCTGCAACTAGAATTTCAAGTGGTTCGTTTTGAGACGAGACTATTTTCTATAGAGATAATTACTTTAGTAATTTGATTTATACTCTTTCTGTTTTATTGGCTGTGAGTTCAATAGCTTAGAAAAAAATTTAATTGGCTATATTAAGATTCTATAAACTGTTTGTTTTGTTTTTTATTTGTAGAAAATTGAAAAAAAATGAGTAGTTTTAATACAAATTTTGCTCATACTTTCCAATTGTTCCGCAGCTTGATTAACCAGAGTAGCCAAATGCGACAAGCGGAGCCCAAGGAGTCAAAAAATTCCTTTCACATAAACAAAATATTGCCCGAGTTGTTCAAAGAGTCCGAGCAGCCAGTTGAAAAACACGACTATTTGCAAAATTTGTATTATATATCAAAAAATTTGAAAGCGCCAAGTATTAATGAAGCAAACATACTGGACACGTCTAGCTCGTCTAGTTCGTCTTACGAACAGACCAAAAGCGAAACAATGGAGTCGGTATCAGAGGCAGTTTATAAGTGCAAAAATTGTGGTAAATGCTATTTGACATCGAGTGCCTTGAAAATGCACGTAAAAACGCACACTTTGCCATGCAAATGCAAAATATGTGGCAAGTCGTTCTCAAGACCATGGCTGCTACAAGGTCATTACAGAACTCATACTGGCGAGAAGCCATTCAAATGCGAAATATGCTCGAGAGCTTTTGCTGACAGATCTAACCTAAGGGCACATATGCAAACACACAGTTTTATTAAAAAGTATCATTGCAATTTTTGTGAGCGGACATTCTCAAGAATGTCTCTATTGAACAGACACTATGAAAATTCAAGTTGTAGTCTACCATATTCGGCATCGTTAGCCACTAGTTCAGCTTCAACTTCTTCATCATTGTCTTCTAAATATTGAAATTATAATTTAAGAAAAACTTTTGTATTTAATTTTTTTTTTGTAAAAATTTTTAAAATCAAATAAAAATTGAATAAAAATTTAATTTGTTTAAATTTTTTAATTTAATTGCAGAAAATAGTTTTTCATCTAATTGTAGAAATTTTCTAATTTCTCCAGTGGACTACTAATTAGCCAATATTTTTTTTTGAAACTTGTACGGACACTTCTTTTATAATTTTTACTCTAAAGGCAAAAAGAGTTTTGATACTCAAAGCCATTTAAAATAATAAATAAACAATTTAAAAAAAAGCTTAATCTTAGTTGACTAAAATTCTAGTTGACTTATATATAGTTAATAGCCCGTATAGCCGAGCGGTTTGTGTGTTAGTAATGCAAGCAGAGGATCGAGGGTTCAAAACACGCTGAGAGTGGAAAAATCTTCAAAA